>JAODAL010049884.1:0-27839 GCA_025379985.1 Phyllomedusa bahiana | reverse complement strand
ATTTCCCCCAGCACCACCAGAGACCCTTTTAATACCCATTCCCCTTTCCCCACCTTTTTGATGACCTGCACGCTGTACAGGGGCCCAAGTCAAAGCAGCCACCCTTTCTTTTTTTCCAGGTTTGGAGCAGAAAAATACACTTTAAAAACCCAAACCACCCCAAAAGGGCAAAAGCCAAAAGTCGGCATTCCCAAAGGTTTTGGGGCCTTGGAAATTTTGGGCCAAAATGTCTGGGGGAAACTAAAATGGGGTTCCGCCACGTCCCCGGGGGGGGCCCCCTTTTTGCCCCCCAAAAAAAAACCAAATTGCCGAACCGGCTTTTTTTTTGCCAAAAAGCCGTCCCTCCCCTGGCTACCAAACGTGCATCTAATATTTGAAGTGTGTTGTTTAAACGGGTTTTCCCGGAAAAAAGGCCCATTTTACCCCCCGACACATGGCCCTGGTAAGCACGGCCCAAAGTTTGCTATTTTTCTCTGTGACGCAATTTGGGTTGGGGCTGTGGGGATGTCTCTAGTGGTGACGGGGGCTTCAGGCTCGGCACACGTTTTTTCAAAAGGGGCCGGGAAGGGGTTCGGGGGTTCTTTCCCCTAAGGCCCCGGGTGGCTTTCATGGCCCAGAGAAACCGGGCCATTTTGGGAAATTAATTTTTCTTGGGGGACCGCCACACACGGGGCCCAGGGCTTTTGGAGGGGCCCCAACCCAATAAAAGGCGAGCGGGGGTTTGGGTGACAAAAAACCCTTTGTGCCAGGCAAAAGGGGGGTTTTTTTGGGGGGATAATGGTCGAAATCGGGCTGGCCGCCCTTAAAAATGGTAGGCTGGAGCAAATCCCTTGCCTGGCACATGTCATGAACCTTGTCGCCCCAAAAAATTTCTAAAGCGTACCCGGGTCGGGGACTGCCTGCTGAAAAAGGTGAGGCCCGATTCGCACTTCCCCCGCTCGCCAAAATTGCTTCGTCCTCCCCGGGCCCTGCGTTGCAGCTCGCTCACCCTTTTCCCCCATCAACTGTCTAAATTGTTGACGGGGGCAACACGCGGGATTTTCCACCCCCCCATGCTCCGCGCTTTGGGGGCAGCAGCGCAAAGCCTTTAAACGCAGTACAAAGGGGGAACTTTGGCCTGACAAGCAGGGGTACGGACCCGGGGGTTTGACCCAAACCGAGAGGGGGAGGCGGGGGAAAAGGAGCTCTGAAACCAAACCTTTTTGCCAGTTTTGAAGAAGCCACCAAAAAGGGACAGTGCGGACAATGCCCTTGTCAGGAAAATTTTATTTTGGGAAAACGATCGTTGGACACTCTAAAACATCATTTCCCCCCCGCGACGGAGGAGGGGGACGGACCAGATGCGACACGAAGCCTTTCCCCCTTCGAATCCAAAGGCCAGACAGTTTCACAATTGTATGGGTTCTAAATTAGGCAGTGGGTTGGGGGGCCCGGGGGCTAGTGCAAGGCACCGCATCAGCTCTCAGGGTGATCATCTGAGGCAAGTCAGGGCTGTTTTAAAGCTTTTGGGAGGAAAGCGGTTTTTCCTGGACACTGATTCCCAAAATTTCCCTGCCTTGGAAAAGGGGGTTTTTGCGCAAATTTTGGGGAGGCGGAGGGGGAAGTTTGGGGAGGATCAGTTTGCTAGTCCCCCTTTGCCCAAAGGGGCCCTTGGGGGAAATAAAGGGCCTCCATCTCTCACAAAAAGTGTTGGTGGGGCTCCTTTTCCTTTTCAACTTTGATCCTCGCATTAAGGCCATAAAAATTTGAAAAACGTTACTGGGGGGCCCACCCCCGGGACCCCCCGGTCCCCAAACAAAACTCAGCATTTTTCCTTTCCCACCCCCCCCAAAATAGAAGAAAATGCGGGAAAAAATGGGGGGACCTTGTTTGATTGATCAACTGGAAAACCATCTGTATGCCCTGTTACTTTTCTTCAAATGTCCGGTGGAAACAACGCAGCCAACGTGACACAGTAGAGTGCCAAGTACCCCTAGCGGCAGCGCACAGCAGACAATGGGGGCAGAAGCCAAAGGGTGCCCTTTGGGAAATCTTTTTTTCCCCACCTAAACCAACGCATGTAATGGGGGAAACACATCCAACAACGGGAGCCCAGCTTAAGATCATGGGCACACAATCTGCTTTTCAACACTAAATTTTTTTTTGGTTGTTTTTGGGGCCCCAAAATTACTTCTGGGTATCCAAAATGGATGAAGGGCCCCGAGCCCCCCCCCCCCCCCCCCCGGTTTCCCCCCCCCCCACCCCTTTAGGGGGTTTTTGTCCTGCCCCAGCACCAGAAATCAAAACTGAGGGGGCCCTTCAGAAACAGCTGGAGGAGTCATTACAGACAAACGCATCCGGCTTTCCACAGATAATGTGGACCCCCCTTGATTTTTCATCAAAAATAAATTTAAGGCCCAAGGATCTTGGTTGGGGGCCCCAATTGGGGCCGAGGTCAAACCGGAATTTGTTTTCCGGTCTACTTCAATTCCTCTTCAAACAGGGAAATTTGGGCCTCTTGAAAACTGTTTTTTAAAATGAACATTTCTTACTGCAAAATTTTTTTTTCTCAATTTTTCCCAAAAAAATTAAATTTTTCTGGTTTTGCTTTTGAGGGGAAATGTAAAAGAAAACCAAGGTTTTTATGGGCAAAACCGGATTTTTTTTATCACTTCATTTTTTAGAAAATTTTTTGCATTGTCAATGGTTTTGGGGGCAAAGGGGGCTAAGGGGAATTTCAGCCCATAATCATGGTCCCTTTTGGAAAAGAAAAAGTGGGGTTTTAAGTGGAATGTCCCCTCACAATTTTTAAAAGTGGCTAAAGTCATATTTAATTTTTAGAGTCATGGTTTTCAGTGAGATATGGGTATTAAAATGGGGCCCTTTTGGGAAAAAGAAATTGGTTTTTTTTAAAATGGCATTTTTCGCCCTTTCCCAAATTTTTTTTAGTGGGCTGAGAAGTCATTTTTATAATTTTTTTTTTGGGGCATGTGCTTTTGAAATGCAAACAATATAAAGGTCCATTCCTAAAAAATTTTTGTTTTTAACAACTTTGTTCTTCAAAAATTGTTTATAAAAAGCTAAAAAGGGCTGTTTTTTAAAATTTTTGGGGGCATTTTGGCTTGAAATGCCTTTTTCCCACAGGCCTATTATAAAAAAAAAAATTTTTTTCTAAAAAGGGCATTTGGGTTTTCACAATTGGGCCAAAAATGGCTTTAAGGGTCTTTTTTTGGAATTTTTTGGGGGCAATTTTCTGTGAAAAAGCAGCTAGAAATACAGGTCCCAATAAAAAAAAAAAAGTTTTTTTCAACAGACATTTTTCTTCACAATTGCCCAAAAATTTGGGTTCAAGGGGGGGGGTGGGGGCTGTTCAAAAAACAGGGGAAAGGAAAAACAATGTTAATGGACACATAAATTTCAAAATGACTTTTTTAGCAAATCTTTAAAAGAGCTAGCAACCCTGTAGTGACACAAACCCATTTAAAAAACATTTTAAAAAAAAAACAAAGATGTGGTTTGGGATTCCATCCTATTTTAAAAAAAGTGTTTTCTGGGAATTAAAACTACAAAAAAAAAGGCATGCACAAAAAAGCTTTATACAAAAATTTTTCCTCTGAATTGTACAAGTGAGGTACAGGGAAAGACTTGAACGATGTAGGTTAACCAGGACAGGCATAGTCAATGTCCAGTTTTTAACTAAAATGATGGTTAAAAGACTCCTTTTCCCTGCACTTTTTCATTTGTCGGTCAGACAGGTTTAATGGTCATACTGCAGTCCAGGACAGGTATATTTAATGTCCAGTTCAACTAAAATGGTGGTTGAAAGACTCATTTTTCTTGCACTTTTTTATCTTTGGGTCTGTCAGGTTTAATGGTCATTCTGTGGTTCAGAACATGTATAGTCAATGTCCTGTTAATATAAAATGGTGATTGAAAGACTCCTTTTTCCGACACTTTTTTTAAACTGTGGGTTTAGACAGGTTTAAGGTCATACTGTGGTACAGAAAGGCATAGTCAATGTCCAGTTAACTAAAATGGTGGTTGGGAAAGACTCCTTTTCCGGCACTTTTTAATCTGTGGTTCAGACAGGTATAAGGGTCATGCTTGGGGTCCTTAACAGGCATTGTCAATGCCAGTTCAACTAAAATGGTGGTTCAGAGACTCTTTTTTCCGGCACTTTTTAATCTGGGGTCAACAGGTTTAAAGGTCATACTGCGGGCCAGGACAGACATAGTCAATGTCAGTTCAACTAAAATGGTGGTTCAAAGACTCCTTTTTCCCGGCACTTTTTAAATCTGTGGGGGCATGCAGGTTTGGGGGTCATGCTGTGGCCCAGGACAGAGATGGTCAATGGTCAGTTCAACTAAAATGGTGGTTGAAAGAGTCCTTTTTCAGGAACTTTTTATCTGTGGGTCAGACAGGTTTAGGTCATACTGTGGTACAGAACAGGGATAGTCAATGTCCAGTTCAACTAAAATGGTGGTTTAAAGACTCCTTTTTCCGGCACTTCTTAATTTTGTGGGTCAGACAGGTTTAATGGTCCATTACTGCGGTCCAGGAAAGGTCTAGTCGATGGGCCAGTTCAACTAAAATGGTGGTTGAAAGACTCCTTTTTCGGCTCTTTCTAATCGGTGGTTCAGACAGGTTTAAGGGTCATGCTGCGGTCCTGGACAGGCATAGACAATGTCCAGTTCAACTAAAATGGTGGTTCAAGGACTCCTTTTCGGGACTTTTTAAATCTGTGGGGTCTGCAGGTTTGGGGCTTGCTGTGGCCCCGGAAGATATATCAATGTTCGTTCAAAAATGGTGGTTTTTAAAGACTCCCTTTCAGGCACTTTTTTTCTGTGGGTCAACAGGTTTTTAAAGGTCATATGTGGTACAGAACAGGTATAGTCAAGTCCGTTTAAATAAAATGGTGGTTCAAAAAACTCCTTTTTCCGGGACTTTTTAAATTTTGGGGCATGCAGGTTTGAGGGTCAGTGCGTTAAGGGCATGATAATCAATGTCCAGTTTAACAAAAATGGTGGTTCAAGGGATTTTTTTCTAGCACTTTTTAATCTGTGGGTCAGACAGGTTTAAGGGAATGCTGCTTCCAGGACGGGCATGGTAAATTCCATTCAAGAAAAAGATGGTTCAAATAATACTGCCTTCTGGCATTTTTAAAATTTGTTGGGGTCATGCAGGTTTAAGGGTCAAGCTGGGGTACAAGACCGGGATAGGAATGGTCTGGACTTTTTTTCTGTGGTTTTATAACCCAAAGTGTGTTCCTAAGATGTAGCTGTATCCTTTGACTTTGGGATGTTTAAATTACAGCTTCTCCCGCCCCGTTTGGGGTAAAAAAAAGAAGGTGTTTTCCTTCCCCTAGACTTTTAAAGGTCTCGGCGATAACTATTTGACTATCGGAAATCGCTTGAAATTTACGATATGATATCGGCCCCATGACGTAGCAAGTAAACGTCATCCTATGCGGGCTTTACAATCAGAAAACTGCAAAATGTGCCTCGATCCGCTTCTCTCACTCAATTAAGGGGGCCCTGAATTTCAATCTGCACACCCCCCAGAAAAAACATAATGATTCTCGCAAAATTGTGCATGCTGCCTAACTCTTGAAGAAGGGGATCTGTGCCATTCTAGGAACACTGGATTCAACTGTAGCACCCTCCAGCCGAAGAGGAGAAAGATCATAGAAGATGAGTTCATAAAGACTGTCTCGATTGAATGCAGGTATGTGGTTTTTAAACAACTCTTACAAATTAAGACTGCAGGGAAGGAAACATGGTTTATCGACAGAGAAGGGGGGGGGGGGGGGAGAACAGGGCCCCGGAGCGAGCAAAAACAGTGAAGGGGGGGATGATGTATCCCCTTTTTGTTAAAAAACCCCCAGCTGGGAGGGTAAGAAACGCCCCTGGATTTGTAGAAATTGAAAATACTTTGAAACTCACAAAACTGAAGAAGCGATACATCCCCTTTAACTACAGGTTACCGGAAGGTGCGATAGGTACATTCTCCCACATTGTACAATATATTACAAATTCGTCTAACCACTTGCTCATGACTGAAAAGTTGCCTGCTGTTGTTAGTTAATGGTTCTGGGACATTTTTCTATTTTAATTTCAGCAATTATTGCATTTTTTGTTCTATTTGGCTGTATGCCACTGTTTTTCACAGGATAAGTTGTATGTTATATAGTTGCCATGCTTTGGTGTGTATACTTTAGCTTTTATTCTATTGTAATTTTTTTTGTGGCAAAATTACACACAAAAGCTATTCTAAAATTACTAAATTGTTACTATTTTTTATGACATACACTAATCCTCAAAAATGATTATTAAAGATTTAAAACCCCATTGGTCACATGAAAAAAACAACAGTAAAACTGCCCTGTTTTTCCCCAGAACCAATCAGGCTATTTATTTTTTTAAGCAGTAAAAGAAATAATAGCTTAGCTCTGATTGGTTGCTGCGGGAAACATGGACAGTCTTACTTTTAGGGTATGTTCACACAGTGTATTTGTGGGGTGTAATTTGGGGTATTATTGTGCTGCAATGTGCCCGAGGTAGGCCCCGCAAATACAGAAATCTAGCATCATGATGCACAGTAACGCCTGTAAAAAAAAGTGCATGTACATATTCCCGGGGGAGTACAAAATTTTTTGGGAAGGGGGAAAAGTAAGGAGGCAGGGCGACGCGTTGAAAGTATGCGCTGGCCAGTGCGTACTTTCAATAGCAGGAGTATAGTGGTGCGCACAGGTGCGTGCCGCTATACAACGTGTGAATTCACCCTTAGACAGTTGTCATACATGTGGTCCACTGTGTGGCATCTCACTGGGCATATATTCTTCCACCTTAACAACAGGGACTGATCACCGCCACTTTAGAAAAGTCAGTGATAAGGTGGACTAAAATTATATGCCCAGTGTTACAGCCCAAAGTGTGTTTTTATACCCTTAGGGGGACATGTATGAAATCTGTTTAGGTCTAAGACTTTCTTTGTTGTCCAGAGCACAATGTGAAATGAAAGAGGAACTGTGATTTGGGTTTTAGGGCAACAAAAAATCCCTTTGACTGTAGTTTCAACATTAGGCCCAGTGTCCGAGCCATTTTCAACCAGCCAGCACTGACCGTATATGCGGCAGGCTTAGTTATAGAGACCACTCCATACTTCCTAAGCCCTGTACATAAATCTATAGTACAGGGATCTAAAAAGTTTTTGGCAGCAAAATATGCCAGAAAATTGGTGCAGCTCTGTTCTCATGCACAGAATGAGGGGAAAAGAAGAGTAAAAGTATCCCCTCCCTCTACGGTCGGGGAAAACCCTCACATGTAAGGGGTTTTAACTTTTTCTTGTGTTGGGATGTTTTTCGTATGGGGTTTTCATGGGAAAAGGGGGTAGGATGGGGTGGTTTAGAAGGGAAAAGTTATAGTTCAGGCGGGAGTTTGGGCCCCCGTGTATGTGTGAGTTGGGAGGGATGGGCAGTCAATCAACAAGTCAAGGGGTGGGTGGGGGGTGAAGAAAGGGGGGCCCAAATTTTACAAGGTGAAGTTAAAGGGCTGAGGGGCAGCGTGGGGAGAAAGGGGAGTCATAGTTATAAGTCACCTTCACACTCAAAATTTTCACGGGGAGCTTTAACTTATTCATACTTCATGCCTCTTCCCGGGGCCAAAAAAGTCAAAAAGGGGGGGGGGACCCGTAGTGTGGAGTAGATGACTTCTCTTTCCCCGGGGGGCAATCCTGAGGTGGTGGTCCTCTCCTGCTGTCTTGGTGTTGAAGGGATGCACCCATGATGTTGTTCAGGGGAAGCAGGAGGCAGATGAAGGGTTAACGTTTTGGAACAAAGCATAGACTCGTCCCTTTTATTTACCAGCAAGATGTTGTATACAGAATTCCTTTTTTTTTTCAGTTACATCCTTTCTCAACTTATGTTGCTAGCAGCCAGTAGAGTTCCCTTTTAAAAAGCTATCACATAGTGGTGCAGTTTGGTCTGCGGAGCTTTCCCCCCCAGGGGAATGCATCCCGTAAAACTTCTAGCTTGACTACAAAGGGGGTATGTGGAGCAACCCCCTTAGAGATTAAATGTTTATGGGCCAGGCCCGGGCAACAATTGGGGGGGGCATCTTTTCCATTTGTCATAGTTGCCCAACTTTTGAAATTGAAAAAGAGGAGATTGTAGTGGGCGGTGCGCGCAGCAAAAATTTGCATGGACACGCCCATCTTCTGGTGTCCCACCCCCCTTTAAAAAGCCAACCCACTAACTGCAAAACGGTTTGAAAGAAAGCCGGTAGATGCCTTATCCCAGGTAGTACCCCCAAAACCGGTGTGCCCCTTACAGGCAGGTAATGCCCCCTTGTACCCAAGTAGATCCCCCCCTTGTAGCCAAGAAAATGCCCCCTCTGTACCCAGGTGTTTCCCCCCTTTGTTACCCACGTAGAGCCCCCCTTTGTTAGCCGGGTAGATCCCCCCCTTTTTTAGCAGTAGCCCCCCTTTGTTTGCCAGGTAGTGCCCCCATTGTTAGCCAGTAGTCCCCCCTTTTTTACCCAGGTGTGCCCCCTCTGTTGCCAGGTAGATGCCCCCATTTTTACCCAGGTATTGCCCCCTTAGTTGCCAGGTAGTGCCCCCTCTGTTGCCAGGTAGATGCCCCCCTTTGTTAGAGGATTGCCCCTTTTTTAGCCGGGGAGTCCCCCCTTTGTTCCAGGTAGTCCCCCCTCGTTGCAGGTAGTGCCCCCCATTGTTTGCCAGGTATGCCCCCATTGTTGCCAGTAGTGCCCCATTGTTTCCCAGGTAGTGCCCCTCTGTTGCCAGGTACCCCCCCCATTGTTTCCCCGGTATGCCCCATTGGTTCCCAGGTTGCCCCCTCTGTTCCCAATCCCCCCTTTTTTTGGGTAGTGCCCCCATTGTTTGCCGGTAGTCCCCCCCTAAAAATAAAAATAAAAAAAAAGACTCACCTCCCGGGCTCTGCAGGCGGCCGCTCCGGACGTCTCCCAGGGGAATGAGAGCAGCCCGGTCACCCCCCCCTCGCATGACCTGAAGTAGAGCGCGCCCCGGGCGCCGTACTACGGGGGAAAGGGGGAGGAGCATCCCCCCCTGCCTCATCCCTGCACGCGGGGACTGGGGCGGGTGAAGCAGCCGCAGCGGTGCTTTACCCCCCGGGGAAGGGCCCGGCGGCGCCAAGTAGCGCCCAGCGCCACTCGTCGCCGGGGGTCAGTTAAAGAGCCCAACCTGCGGGGGGGGGGGGGGTCCCAAATTGGGGGACCCCCCCCGCCAAAAGCGGGAGAGTTGGCATGTATGCCATACAGTCAATTATTGGCAATGATATAGGGCAGCAGTAGGGACATATCAATGGGGCACAAATCAAACCCAAGGGAAAAGCACATAAATACTCTATGGGGGTTGTGTTACAGATACCCCCTTATAGCCCAATAACAACAAAGCTATATTTTTTTTTAATACAACCCTATTTCCAAATGCAGTTTCATAAATTTTAAAATTTTTAAAAACTTATTTAAGAAAATTTTTGAAAATTAGCAACATCAGGGCCCCATTGTTGTACGATGTGCCCCTATAAAGTAAAAGTCTGGAGATAGGGAAGTGATTTGCTCGCGGGGAGCAATATGATGTCTTTTAAAAGCTACTTGCTAAGTCCACAGGGGCTGAGCTGTCCCGGTAAAGGTAAGCACTTTAGCATATTGCCCCCTTTTGAAAAAGAAAAAAAGGGAGATTTTAGACGGCGGCGGGTAGAAAAAAAATGTGCAGGACACGCCCATCTTTCCGGTATGCCCGCCCCTTCAAAACCCACCCCACCCCAAAACGCTAACGATTTGGGAAAAGAAAGCCAGGTAGTCCCCCATAGTCAGGTAGTAACCCCCATAACAGGTGTGCCTTACAGCGGTAGTTGCCCCCTTGTGCCGGGTAGATGCCCCCTTGTACGGGGTGGGTCCCCCCCTTTTTAGCCAGGTGTGCCCCCTTTTTTTAGCCGGTAGGTCCCCCCTTTTGTTAGCCGGTGTCCCCCCATTTTTTGCCAGTAGTCCCCCCTTGTTCCCGCTAGTCCCCCCCTCTGTTGCAGCTAGGCCCCTCTGTTCCCGGGTGAGCCCCCTTTTTTGCCAGGAAAAATACCCCCTCTTCCCAGGTAGATGTCCCCTCTGCTGCCAGGTAGTTCCCCCATTTGCCGCAGGCCCTTTGTTTCCCCAGTGGGCCCCCCCATTTTTTGCCAGAATGCCCCCATTGTTTGCCGGGTAGTCCCCCCTTTGGGTTCCAGGTAGTGCCCCCCTTTGCAGGAAAATGCCCCCTGTTGCCGGTAGTCCCCCTGTTTCCAGGAAAACCCCCCTTGTTTCCGGGTAGATGCCCCCTGTTCCCAGGTGATGTCCCTTCTTTTGCCAGGGGGCCCCCCTTGTTCCCGGGTGTGCCTCTCTTTCCAGGTAGATGCCCCTCTTTGCCAGGTAGATGCCCCCTCTGTTGCCGGGTAGTCCCCCTCTGTTGCAGGTAGTCCCCCCTCTTTGTATTTGATGTACCCTCGGCCAGGTAGTCCCCCCTCTGTTGCCAGGTAGATCCCCCCCTCTGTTGCCAGGTAGACCCCCTCTTTTGCCAGGTAGAGCCCCCTCTGTTGCCGGTAGATGCCCCCGTTCCCAGGTAGTCCCCCCTCGTTGCCGGTATCCCCCCATTGTTGGGGGTAGTGCCCCCTCTGTTGCCAGGTAGTGCCCCCTCTTTTGCAGGAAGAGCCCCATTTTTGGGCCGGGAGTGCCCCATTGTTGCCAGGTAGTGCCCCCTCTGTTCCCGGTAGTCCCCCCTCGTTCCCGGGAGTCCCCCCATTGTTGTAGGTAGCCCCCCATTTTTGCCAGGTAGTCCCCCCATTGTAGCCGGGTAGAGTCCCTCTGTTGCCGGTAGGCCCCCTTGTTGCCGGGAAGACCCCCCATTGTTCCCGGGTATGCCCCTTTGTGCCAGGCAGAGCCCCCCCTATAGAAAATAAAAAAAAAAATAATAAATCCACTTACCTCACAGGGCCTGCAGCACGGCCGCTCCGCCGATCCCTCCGAGGAGGGGAAGTTAGGCAGCCGCGTCACCCCCCTGCAGCCGCGGTCATTTCCCCCCTGCACCGCTACCTGTACGGCGGCCACACAACCGGGCGCCGGACAACGGGGGAGGAGGGAGCGATCCTCCTCCCTCCCCCCGCACAGCGAGCCCCCGGGGGTGAAGCGGGGGGCAGGGCCGTTAAAAACCCCCCCTGTGGGCGGCCCGGCGGCGCCAGAGTGCGCACTACGCTCTTGGCCCCGGCCTTTAAAGAACCCCCCCCCGCCTGCTGGGGGCGGGGGGAAATGCCAACCCCCCCGGGGAGGGCGGGAGGGGACCCCAAATAGCGGACCCCCCCCCAAAAAGGGGGGGTTGGCATGTTGATTTGGATGCAGTTTTGGGTATTAAAGGGAGTTTTCCAACCTCGGGAGAACTGACTCCTGTGGGGGACCCCAATTTACAGGGGGCCAGACCATGGCAACATTTGGCACCATCTATTCGCGGGCCGGGCGCGGGATCACTTTTACCCTGCGGTACACACCTAGTGTCCCTTCCCAAAGAGACCCTCAATTTTCAGAGTCAGCACTTTCCCCATAATTTTCTTAGTCTCTGTGCGGGAAACCCGAAATAAGTAGGCTGTGGGCCTTACTGGCTGCAGTCTGGCAGGAACCCAGGCTTCAAAGGGTTAAGTCTTTCTCTTTATCTTCTCCTGTGCTCTGATAAAGGTTCAGATCACAGGGATAACCACCAACTAACTTAATGGTGCTTTCGTTTTTTAAGTGTTTTTTTACGTGTTTTTGATGCGTCAAAAAACATGTCAAAAATGCACCGTCTGAAAGCACCCTAAGAACCACTCCTATTACTTAATCTCTCGTCTATTTCTAAGGGTGCTTTCACACAGCGCAGTTTTGGGGTAGTTTTAACTGCGCTCCCAATTAAACTGCCTTTATTACGAACTTCTTTAAATTATCTTAATGTTGGAAAGTAATTTAAATTTGTGTGATTGAATCCCCAAACTTCAACACGTGATTGATTACTTTCTTTAAAAAACCTTTCCCAACAATTTAGACCCCAGAAAGAGCTTTGGAATAAAGGCAGTTAATTAGACTCAGTTAAAATGCACCAAAACTCACTGCGTGAAAGCACCTTAAGCTTATTGGGGTGCTTACTCCTACCTACCCCTCCCAACTAGGTTACTATGGCAATTTACTCTTAACCCAATCCCCCTGGCTGCATGGCTGATACATTTTACAGACAGTAAAAGTATCATCATAACTTTGCAGATCTCAAGTGCAATCAAAGTGCAAAATAGCATTTCAGTGCATTTCAACATTGGTTCAGAATCCACAGGCAAAAGGGGTTAAACTCCTGTATACTACAGAAGCTGCAGTTGGTGACAGAGTGGTCAGTTGAGAGTCAGTCAGAGGTGAGGAGACAGTGACAGGAGAAAGAAAGAAAAAAAACCAAAAAAACCAAACCCCCCCAAAAAAAAAAAAAAGAAGAAAAAAAAAAAAAAAAAAAAAAAAAATGCGTCCCTCTCAGTTGCAGCAGCCATGAGGGGTTGGGAGATATTATTGGCTGTTGTTCGGAGAGAGTAAAAAGCTATGTCCTTGTATATAGTTGCAATTTGTTAGAAGCAGGAAAACCCGGCAGAGGCCGGGAGAGATTCCCAGTCTAGAGTCAGTGAATGTCCGGAAGAAAGGCATCAATCCGGGAAACAGGGAGAAGTTCAGCAGGAGGCCTGAGCCATAGTGCAGGAGGCCACTGAGGATGGTCAGGTAGAGCAGTGAGGTGGTCAAGAGGAGGACCTCTCATTATCTGCAAGTGTGGATGCTGAAGCTGCCGGGTGCGGGGACATGAGTGCACTGTATGTACTGCAACAGCCACTGAAGGACAAGAGTAAAAGCCTCATCAATCTCAAAACAGTTGTCGTGTTAAATGATTACTGTCAGTGCTCCACATGTTTCAAACACTGTGCCACTCCCCGCAATTCAAAAGAACTCTATATGGATGTTTGCTACGGGCAATGGCCAGTTAGGGCACCTCCATTACACCACCCTGTCTGTTCCAAACACCTTAGGCTGCTTTCACACAGCGCAGTTTTGGTGCAGCTTTAACTGCGCTCCAATTAAACGCCTTTATTATCAGCAAGCTTCTTTCAGTTGTTTAAATTGATCAGAAAGGTGTTTCAAGTAAGTAATCATTTACTGTGTTTAAAGTCTTGCGGATTACAAACACACTAATTGATTATTCATTTTCTAAACAGTTTAGAGAAGTGAAAAAAGCTTGCCAGTAATAAAGGCAGTTTAATGGGAGCGCAATTAAAACTGCACCAAAACTGCGCTGTGTGAAAGCACCCACAATTACGCCAGGACTCCTGGAGCTCTCGCCGACCCCGTGGGCTGGTGGCGGCATCCGCCGGTCCCATAGGACAGATTCATGTTCTAGCGGCGCGTACTCGACTTTAACTTATCTCACCCCACGGTTATTGTGCGAGAGGGGAGAGAGGCGTAATCATAGTTCTCTATGAGAACTGTGGATTACAGTAATGACTGGGATGTATCTCACCCCGTATTGAGCGCAGTACAACGTGAAATACGGGTCGAAATATGACCCAATTTAAGCCGTGTGAACATGGCCTTACAAACACCCTTTCTGCACTACAAGCAGCCTCACCTGCTGCCACTTAGGAAGCACTGCCGGCACCTGACCCACCAGTCTGCATATAGTGAAGTGTTTATCAGCTGCTGCTTCGTGCAGGTATCACCCAGAATCCATGGTATGACACAAAGCTACTAATCTCCATTACTGTCGGGTCTGAACAGGAAGCAGGATCGGCTGGCTTGATCTGTATATCAAACAATAGCAGATGCACCCCACTCCACATTTTCAATACAGTCCACTGGCCACTTCTATCCAACAACCGATATGCAGGCTCCATTGCCACGTGCTGCCAGGCATGATGACAAAATCACCAGGCTGCAGACTAGGCTGCTAGTGTAAGCTAGTGTTGGGTCACTTGGAATGAGAGTAGGTCATACATGCCAACTCTCCCGTTTTTGGCGGGGGGGTCCCGCTATTTGGGGTCCCCCCCCCAGCCCTCCCGCGAGAGCTGGCAGTCCTCCCGCCGCCCGCAGGCAGCGGGGGTTCTTTAAAGGGCCGCGGCACAGAGTAGCGCTGGTGCGCTACTCTTGCGCCGCCGGGCCGCTCCCCCAGGCGGGTGAAGCACCCGCAGCTGCCGCTTCACCCGCCCGGAGTCTCGCTGTGCAGGGAGGAGGCAGGAGGGATGGCTACAACAAGGGGACTCTACCTGGCTAATAAAGGGGGCATTCCTGGCTAATAAAGGGGGCAATACCTGACTAAAAAGGGGGCAATACCTGGTCTACTAAGGGGGCAATACCTGACTACTAAAGGGGCAATACCTGACTACTAAAGGGGCACTACTGGCTAATAAAGGGGGCAATACCTGACTACTAAAGGGGCACTACCTGGCTAATAAAGGGTCAAACTGCACTACTAAAGGGAGCAATACCTGGCTAATAAAGGGCCAAATTCTGACTACAAAGGGGCAATACCTGGCTAATAAAGGGGGCAATACCCGCCTACTAAAGGGGTCAATACCTGGCTAATAAATTGGGCAATACCTGACTACTAAAGGGGGCAATACCTGACTACTAAAGGGGGCAATACCTGGCTAATAAAGGGGTCAATACCTGACTACAAAGGGGACTCTACCTGGCTAATACAGGGGGCAATACCTGGCTAATAACGGGGGCAATACCTGACTACAAAGGGGGCATCTTCCTGCCTGTAAGGGGCACTACCTGGTTATGGGGGGCTACTACCTGGCTATAAGGGCAACTACCTGGCTTTCTTCCAAAGCCGTTATGCAGTTAGGTGGAGTGGGTGTGGCTTTTTGAAGGGGCGTGGCACACCAAAAAGATGGGCGTGCCCATGCAAATTTTTGCCGCGGCGCGCCGCCCTCCTCAATCTCCTGCTTTTCCACTTTCAAAAGTTGGCAACTATGGAGTAGGTTCATGGTATAAATTGGGCTTTGGGCATTATTGACTGGAGGTATATGCAACACAAATATGTGACACTGACAATATATTGTACAACTTTACATAGGGTGCGTCTCTAGGGCTTAAAGGGGTTTTCCCACTACAAGGATTGCTTTTTATGTTAAAGATCTTGCAAAAACAAGTCACTTTGCAAATAGTAGTAGAAAACCACGGCACACCAATCTTGGTATTATACAAATAATGGAGTATTTTATTTTTCACAAAATAGATCGTCAGATGCTGCTTACAAGGAACATTATTTATAAAGGTTACAGTGATACAATAGATGCCATAACATTAGACATTTCGGCCGTAGTCTTTGTCACAAAAGACATCTTAATAGATATGAAGCATAAGGCAGATCAGATAATGATGAATGTATCAGGATGAGAGCAAGATTAGCGCTGGTAAGGGGCGGCACAAAGGTATGAGGTAAGGCTGCTATTACAAATATAGGCTGTGAGCTACAGGAGGAAGCATGCAGAGGCATCTAATGCTGGTAATCCATAAATGCGCTTTTCGCATCGGCTTTCAGGATGCAAAGCGCAGCTGATTCATACCGGAGTGAGGAGCGCTTTTGGACAGGTGCCAAAAGCTGACTCCATTATCTCCTATGGGCTTTCACTTGCGTAAACCGCAATAAGAATTGTAATGTCAATTCTTAAAGCGGATGCGAAAAGCGCAGTGCAGGAGAGCCCTCAAAAGCGCATCACCGATCACCAGTGAGAACAGCGATGCGCTTTTGCCGTTGAACTCAATGTCAATGTTAAAAAGGATCACAAAAACGTTGTGTGAACAAGCCCTAAGCAGCATCTGACTATCTATTTTGTGAAAAATAAAATACTCCATTATTTGTATAATACCAGGATTGGTGTGTCGTGGTTTTCTACTACTATTTGTAAACTAGTCAATTTTTGACCTTACCACTGAGCAAACCCACCACATAGGATGTGCGTTACCCTTCATCTTGGGACTTTGCAATAAAGTGTCCATAACGTGCCTACCTATTGTTAAATATCCCCTCTTGTATGGGCTGCATCAGCTCCTCAGGTCGCTATAGCTACAGACCTGTTTGATCTCTTCTAATAGGCTGCCAGTGCTGATTGCTATAGCTACAGACCTGTTCAATCTCTACTGATAGGCCACCAAAGCTGGTAGCTATATCTACAGACCTGTTCAATCTCTCCTGATAGGCTGCCAGCACTGGTTGCTATAGTTACAGACCTGGTGTCCTCAGCAGCTCGTCACTGCAGGCCAGTAGAATCCAGTAAAATCAATAAACACGCCCCTAAATTCAAAAATGGAACCAAGAAAGCTGGACTGAGATAAGATGAATCGATGTAGTGGGACAACCCCTTTAATATACACAACATGATTTTATACCCTGGGGGACACTATGTGGGGCACTTATGATGAGCATTATGGATGTAGATATTTTTAAGAGGCTCATAGGAAGGAGCATTTTGGTTGGGACACGAGCTGTATTATGTGTCAAGATGAAGGGCCAGTGTCTGACTGGGGGGTCTGGGGCCCACAGGGGAAATGATCTTCGGGGCCCACCCCTACTGTAAATTAGAAAATATTACCGCCTCTCATACATAAATGCTCCCATTTTTAACCACATAAAACAGTGTGCAAAACAGAATCTGTATTGAGTAGTACAAATGTATTTAAACATTGTCAGGTCACTAAAATATCATAGACACAGGGCTAAGTAGCTCCAACCAATCCCCCTGCCACCCACGATACAATATCCCCTTCGCACCCACATAACATATTCCCCCTCCCACCCAGCATACAAAATCCCCCTCCACCCACATACAATATCCCCCACCATGTATCCTTGGTCACGCACCTCACCACTTATAAAATAAACACCAGCAGCAAAGTAAAAGTGTAACTCCTATCACAGGGTCCAGTGTTTCCCCACACTCTTACAATCCGGGACACATGTAGCGGTCCACAAAACCCGCGCACAATAAACCTTTACAACATAAAGAGACCACATAGGCGGTCAGACACCAGCTCAGGATAAACCTACAACACTGCCATATAGGAGACCACCGATGGTCAGGAACACCATCTCAGGAATAATCTACTAACACCGCCATTATAGAGACCCACATAGAGGTTCAGACACCAGCTCGTATAACTACAACACGGCCGCATAAAGAGAGACCACATTGAGGTTCAGACACCAGCTCATGTATAATCTAACAACACCACCATATAGAGACCACATAGAGGTCAGACACCAACTCAGGTATAACCTACAACACCGCCCTATAGAGACGCACATAGAGGTCAGCACACCATCTCGTGTTATAACCTACAACACCTCCCATATAGAATACCACATAGAGGTCATACACTGCAAGGTCACCATCACAGTTACAATATAAAAAAATAAACCCTTGAAGGTCAGGACTCACCAGGAGACGTCTGAGTCGTTCTCTTCACTCATGAGTCATTCCGATTCCCTTTTTCTTCCTGCATCATTCCACACCGCCATGATACTTTTTCCCCCTGCCACAACTCATCCCTGCAGAAATTACACAAAAATATCTTAAGAATCCTCAATTTTTCCAGCATTTCTTTACCTATTCCCACCTCTGTACAAGACTACCCAGGGGTGAGAGAGCAGGGGTACAAGCCTAGTGTATCCTAGAGGGTATTGGAGGGTGGTGAGAGGCCACATGTAACTATAATAGGCCCTATTTAGGTAGGTAGACCCCCGCTGGATAAGTTGCTAGGCCAGCCCCAGGTAGGTTGGGTTTGTACCTAGCCACAGGTGGGTAGGTAAATAGCCCCCAGTAGATAAGCAGGCCCCCAGTTATGCAAGTTTGATAGCTACAGTTTAGGTTGGTGACCCCAGTTAGTGTAGGCTGTAGGATAGGGTGAAGAGTGAGGATCCCAAATAGTTTAGGCCCTGTAGGTAGGTTGGTTTCTCCCCAGTAAGGTAAAGCTGTAGGTAAGATAGGGGTCCCCTTTAAATAGGCTGCCAGCAGTTAGGGACCCCCTTAAGGTTCAATACGAGTTAGGACCCATTTAGTGTAGTCTCTACAGGATTTTAGGGGCCTGCCATTAGGTATTTGTGCAGGAAGTCAGGGCCCCCCCTTATGCTACTGTGTAGGTAGTCAGAGCCCCCTTATTGTTTAGGCAGCCAGGGCACCCCTTGTAGTCAGGGCCCCCTTTAGGTACCCAGGACCCCCCTTCGTAGTACAGGCCCCCTTGTAGTACCAGCAACCCCCCTAGTAGTCCATGGCCCCCTGTAGGTAGCCAGAACCACCCCTTGTAGTAGGTCCCCCTGTAGGATAGTCCAGCGACCCCTTGTAGTCATGGCCCCCACCTATAGGTAGCTGGTGCCGCGCCCTGCCTCATGTAGTTTAGTCAGGGGCCCCCCTTAGGTAGTCAGGCCCCCCTTATATGCCAGAGCACCCCTGTAGGGTAGACATGGCCCCCCCTGTGTAGTCAGGGCCCCCATTAGGTAGGCCAGGCCCCCCCAGGTAGGTAGCGCCGGGCCCCCATGTAGGTGGCCAGGGCCCCCTGAAGGTAGCCAGCCCCCCCCTAGGTATCCAGGTTCCCCTCTTGTATCCAGGGCACCCCCTAGTACCAGGCCCCCCCCCTTGTAGTCCAGGGCCCCCCCTTTGTACAGTGTCCCCCCATAAGCCAGTCTCCTCTCCCCCCCTAGTAGCCAGTCTCTCTCCCCTAGTAGCCCAGGGCCCCCCATTGTCAGTCCAGTGTCACCCCCTAGTAAGCCAATACTCCCCCGTTAGCCAGTGTCCCCCCTTACCAGCGTCCTCGCCCCAGTACACAGGGCCCCCCTTAGCCAGTGTCCCCCAAGTAGCCCAGAGCCCCCCTTGACATTGTCCCCCTAGTAGCCAGAGCCCCCTTTAGCCAGTGTCCCCCCCCATAGTAGCCAGGGCCCCCCTTAAGCCAGTGTCCCGCCCATTAGCAGCCAGGGCCCCCCTTACCAGTGTCCCCCCCATAGCAGCCAGGTCCCCCCCATAGCCAGTGTCCCCCCATATGTAGCCAGGCCCCCCTTAGCCCAGTGTCCCCCCCATAGTAGCCAGGCCCCCCTTAGCCAGGTCTCCCTCACCCAAAGTAATCCCCGGGCCCCCCCCTTAGCATCCAGGGCTCCCCTTAGCCAGTCCCCCCCCATAGTCGCCAGAGCCCCCCTTAGCCAGTGTCCCCTCCCATAGAATCCAGGGCCCCCCTTAGCCAGTGTCCCCCCCATATTTCCAGGGCCCCCCCCTTAGCCATTGTCCCCCCCCCAATTGTAAGTCAGAGCCCCCCTTACCAAGTCCCCCCCCATAGTAGCCAGAGCCCCCTCCTTAAGCCCATTTGTCCCAGCCATAGTAGCCAAGAGCCCTCCCTTTAGCCCAGTGGTCCCCTTTCCCATAGTAGCCAGTGCCACCCCCTTTTGTTTAGCCCTGCGCCAGTGCCCCCTCCATAGTATGCCAAAGGGCCTCCCCTTGAAGCCAGTGTCCCCCCTCCATAGTAAGCCAAGGCCCCCCTTAGCCAGTGTCCCCACCCATATTACCCGGGCACCCCCTAGTAGCCAGCCCCCCGCCTTGTAGTCAAGCCCCCCCGTTGTACAGAACTGATTCCCCCCCAGTAGCCAGAGCCAGCCCTGCCCCCTAGTATCCAGTCTCCCCCCCCTATAGACCAGTCTACTTCTCTCACCCCTAGTATCCAGGGCCCCCCTTTGTAAGCCAGTGTCCCCCTAGTAGCCAGAGCCTCCCCTAGATCCAAGTGTCCCCCCTTATCCAGGCAACCTCCCTCCCCCCATAAGCCAGGCCCCACTAGCATGTTTCCCCCTAGTGAGCCATAGTCCCTCCCTTAGGCCAGTTGTCCCCCTTGTAGCCAGGGCCACCCTTAGCCAGTGTCCCCCCATAGTACCAGGGCCCCCCTTAGGCCAGTGTCCCCCCATAGTTCCTAGGTGCCCCCCATTCTGAGCCAGTGTCCCCCCATAGTAGCCACAGGGCCCCCCCTTGAGCCATGTCCGCCCCATAGTAGCCAGGTCCACCCCTCAGCCATGTCCCCCCCATAGTTACCAGAGCCCACCCTTAGACCATGTCCCCCCCATAGTATCCAGTACCCCCCTTTAGCCATTGTCCCCATAACCCCCATAGTAGCAGAGCCCCCCTTAGCCAGTGTCCCCCCCATAGTAGCCAGAGCCCCCCTAAGCCATTGACCCCCGCCATATTAGCCAGGTAGGGCGCACCCCTTGAGCCATGTCCCCAACCAAGTACCCAGGTTCCCCCTTTATCCATTGTCCCCCCATAGTAGACCAGTGCCCCCCTTAGACCAGTTGCCTTCCCCCCCATGAATTAAGCCAGAGCCCCCCTATGAGCCATTGTCCCCCTACCCAATAGTAAGCCGAGCACCCCCTAAAAGCCATTGTCTCCCACCATAGTAGCCATTGCCCCCCCCCTTAGCCAGTGTCCCCCCCCCCCCCAAATTAGCCATGTCCCCCCTTAGCCAGTGTCCCCTCCATAGAGCCATGGCCCCCCTTAGTCCAGTGCCCCCGACCATAGTAGCCCCAGTGGCCCCCTCCCCTTAGCCAGTGTCCCCCTCTGGATAGTAGCCAGGGCCCCCCTTAACCAGATCCCCGCCCAAGTAGCCAGGGCCCCCCATACCAGTGTCCCCGCCCATAGTAGCCAGAGGACTCCCCTTAGGCCATTTCCCGCCGGGCCCAACCCAACCCCATATTAGCCAGGGCCCCCCCTTTAGGCCATGTCGCCCGCCATAGTCTAGCCAGTGCCCACCCCTATAGTCAGGAGTCCCCTCCAAAGTAGGCCAGGAGCCCCCCTTAAGCCAGTGTCCCCCCTCATAAGTAGCTAAGGAGCAAATGGCTCCCCTTGAAAAGCCAGTGTCCCCCCATAGTAAGCCAGGGCCCCCCTTATCCAGTGTCCCCCCCATAGTAGCCAGGGCCCTCCCTTAAACTCCAGTCCCCGCCCCATAAGAAGCCAGGGCCTCCCCTTAGACCCATGTCCCCCCAAAGTAGCCTAAGTAGCCACCCCAGTAGGATAGAAACACCCCCCCCCCCCCACCCCCCCAACCCTTACATCTACGGGTCCTTGCATGCTCCGTACTGCCACGCCCTGGCATAGGCGTCTCGTTATAATTGGACCGTGTGCACCTCGCGCCCGTACGGTCATCAGTGGGTGCCGGCTGCCCGGCAGGCTGAAGGCCTAGATGCGTTTCAGTATCCTGCCTGGGGAGAAGCAAGTGGGATGCGCAGCGACTATGTTGTGCGCTGTGCTCCGCAGATAACCGCTACGAGAGGTGCGCAGGCCTCCGGGAGCGACGGGGACATCAGTCCCCACCTCCCGGCCGTCTCAGAGCGACTACGGGACGGCGGGGTCCCGGGCGTTCAGGTGACCGGAAATGCCGGACCGGCCCATGGGGAGCGACGGCACTGCCTCCGGGCCCGCAGCGGCTCAGGGCCCACCGGGGGATTACCCCGGAGGATCCCCCGTCTGCCCCGTCACGAGCCAACTGTTAAGGCACTACCAATATTTTGTTATTTTTTATTGGGAACTACTGAAATAAAAGAGCTGTTTTACAGTGGTGGCGCATATCAGAGGGAGGCTCAATATTTAGATGGAAATACCTTTACTATGGCTATTTGGGAGGCACTAGCTGTTAACTGTTTTTAATTACTTGTGCAATACTGGGTTTGTGGCGTAACTAGAACCACGTAGGTAGCACTATTTTAATAATTACCAGTTAATGTTTTGTCATAATTAAAAAATATGTCACGTGAGTGCAATGGGCACTATATCTAAGTAGTGAATTATCTACTGCATGACACTTACTAAAGATATATTAGACACAATCGTAAAATAGCAACAGTATATCCAAAATGTCTAAAATCCAACTTAAAATGAGAATAGAAAGAGTCCAAATTGTGGACCGAACACCAGTAACACATCCACTGATTGGCTGTCAGCGTGGTTGAGTCCTGTTGTTTATCTCTGCTTACATCACTGTTTGATGTGAACGACTCTGAATGGTGATGTAAGCAGAGACATGTGACCTCTGCAGCCAATCAGCAGCTACAGTGGTGACATTCCTGTTTGGAAGCGATATAAAGATAACCGGAAGACCATGGAGAGATAGTACTGAAACGGAGGAGTAGAGGAAGCTGAACACATAGCCATTAAAATTTAAATGTGTTTGGCATGGGCAGCTTACAGCAAGCAACACTTCTGGACAGGACAGTATCTAGGGACGCTGAACAGCAGAGTATGTACTCTATTAGGGTTAACAACATTATTGGAGGCAGGAACAGTATAATTTAAATACGAACAAGATGATAACTGCATAAGATGTGATGCATTGATGTGGAGTAGTGATCCTTTAAAAGGGGGTGTCTCACTACAAAGATTAGCTTTAAACATGTAGGGACCGGTAATCGAAGAGTTTTTCCAAATGTATTGGTTTATTTTTGGGCTTTGTTAAGAAGATAAGAATTTATCAGCTCTGAGTGTTCCCAGGTTTCCATCCTGCTCTTCCCTTTCTCTCTCTGCACAACTTAGTCTGGATGCAAGGTATGTACTAAGTGTTGACCGCGAACTGTTTCTAGAAAAATATAAATACAAGTAGATACTGTCTTTGAAATATTATAGAATTTGCAACCGAAAGCCAGAGACATGATTCTTTGTTCCGTTTCAAGTAAAGGTTCAAAGCTATTGGTTGCGACATGCCAAATAACCCTTTCCTGTACTTTGGCGTGCCATCGCAATCAGTGAAGGCACAGTAGAAGTGTCGAAAACTTTCATCGCTGGAGGTTTAGTGGGCCACCCTCATTGGCTGCTGAAAGATCACATGACCATGTTATATACAATATATTTACAATTTATTGCCTGTTGTGAACGCACATTTTCCCAGCTCAACTCTCTGTACTCTGTACAGAAAGCCTCTTAGTTAGATAAATGCATTTTCCTCCTCCATAGACTGCAATAGTTTTGGGATTTATGGGTATGCGGCTTAGCATCCTTTCCGTCACACGATCCAGAAGCTGTTTTTTGGATGACAAATTTGCAGGCTCACAATAATGCCTAACTCTCATATACATGGATATACCTATACGAGTGCTTGGACATTGCTAAATTATACCCTTGACCCAAAAGGTTCGCGTTTTTGCAGTTTTTGGGTTCATAATTTGTAAAAACACAACCGTCTCACAGTTCTCGCTATGTGTCAAGAGGACTTTTAGGCACCCGCTCATGATACAGGGCCCCATAACAGCGTTCTACCACTGCACCCTCCAATAGCTATAATGCTTTTCTTGTAAGTCTGTCCTCATCTCTATTCAGTTAGCCATTGAATAGGAATGAAGTTAGTTTTATTTAGCCTCTAACAATTTTAGAGGCCTAAATATTCTTCACATAGAATTAACACTGGGTACGTTGTTCACATTTCCCAGTATATAACTGTTTTAAGGATAGTAATTCCAGCATCTTCTCCCTCATACACTGACACACCCCAACCCCCTCCCCACATTCCCCAAGGCAACTAACACAGGTGATCTAAGTTTCGAGTTAGAATCAAACTAACGAACCACTGAACTTACAAAAGATAAACAAGGTTACTAAACGATACACAACATATTAAACTGTTTCGCAGGTCACCAGAAACTACGACAGTCGGTCTGCGGCAGCTTGAGAACAGTGTGGTTATCGTCAACACTAATAAATAGTCACCATTTTTGTGATATAGGGCTTTTGAGCTCTTTAGCTCTCTGCACTTATAGATAACATCTTCTGCTCTTATATCAGAGCTATTAGAACAGCTGTGAATGCCAAGCTAATATGTTAATCACTGCTATAGAACCATGCACAGCCTGACCAGGAAAAGACAGGATGCTTGAATCTAAATCTGCTTTTGGCTCTAAAACAGCGTGGTGAGACAAGCACTTTAAGCAGTAGCAATGTTTTTGAAAAACAAAGAGCCGAAGACATAATCGTAATAAAACTATTTTCATATGTGCAGCCAGGGGAAGTTTTATGATGGCAGTACTGACCTTTTGTATGGAGAGAACTTGCGAAAATCCAGTTAAGGAGGATAACATCACTTCTGAGTCACTGGATGTAATTGTTGTGCAGTGTACATATTATTTAGTCACAATATAGTTTTTTAAGACATAGTATTTTAGGGGGGTGGTTATTACTGACCTGATTTTATTCTCCATAAATGGAGAAATTGCCACTGCATGCCAGTTGGAACAGATTCTGAGGACAAGCTACCTTGAAGAAAAACAAACTACAAAAGCTACACTAACTGCCAGGACCCGGACGCCCATAAGAGAGGGGGCGAAACCTGATGCATTTGCTCAGACGGAGCGCGCACGCTGAGGGTCCTGGGCCGCAGTTCCGGTCTCGGAGCGGCTACCGCACGAGTGGGCCGGTGGTTTCCCCCCGGCGTGCCCCGAGTGCCGGCGACATTACGTCAACAGGTGCTGCACATGGTCGCATCCAGCGCCCGGGTGCCCCTGTGCCAGGGATGCCGACGAGGCCCCACTCAGTCTGGAATCTTGGAGAGAAGTGCAATGGCCCGGGTCACCGACCCCAAGCCTGTGTGCAGACCCATCACGGCCAACGCGCCTGTCCACCGATGCGTTTTCAGAAGCAGCCGCCGAGGCTGAACATGACGGGGATCTTCTACGATACTCTGTTCCCGTTCACTCCAGGAGGCCCCGCGGGCAGGGTGCGCGATGTAAGAACGTCATCACGTGCGCGCGTGGCTGCTCCCGAGAACCGTGCACTGCACAATGCCGCGTCGGATGCTCAGGACCGAGAGAAGAGCAGAGGAAGCAAAGACATCAGGAAAGTATTGGTTTTATTATTTTTTTTTAAACTACATAGATCTGCCCTGCATACCTATATACTGCCTCCATACTGCCCTGACCTGCATACCTAATAAATTACTCCATACAGCCCTTGCCTTGCCTATAGTTACTGCCCCAGATACTGCCCTGGCATGGCTTATATACTGGCCCTCCAATACATGTCCCTGGCCATGGCTATATAAACTGCCCCATACTCCCACATTGCCTGGCTATATTAGCTGGCCCCATACTGCCATGGCAATATAGCTGCCTGCCAGTGACAGCCCTGCCTGCTGAAAACTGACCAGCCTTCCTACCTATCCTATATAGGACAAGCCCATACAGCCCAGCCTGGCTAAATCTCTGGAGCCCTGCTTGCCTACCTATATATACTGCCACCAAAACATGCGCTGACCTGGCTATATTCCTTATCCCCATAACTGCCCTGCCTGGTGTTATATTACTGCCCTGTCCTGGCTATATACTGCCCTGCCTATAACTATAAACAGCCCCATACTGCCCGCCTGTTCTATATACTAGGCCCCTCATACTGCCCTCCTGGCTAATATACTTGCCCCAAACTGCCTGGCTTATAAACTGCCCTTCCTAGTTATATACTGCCCCATAAAACTTCCCTGCCTGGCTATAATACTGGTCCTGCCTGCCTACCTATAATAACTGCCCAGCCAACCTATAATTGGTGCCTGCCAGCTTATAATACTGGAGCCCTGCCGTGCCTATATTTCTGGTCCAGCCGTGGCTATAATACTGGCCCTAGCTTTGCCTACCATAATGGTCCCTAGCCTATGCCACTTACCTGTGCCACTACCTGGGCTTAGGATTCTACGGCCCCTGTGCCCTACCAAGGCTAATTACTTTGGGGGCCTGCCTCTTATCAAACTGGCTTGTTATTGTGGTGGCAGCCCCAGCTACCTGGCTAGTTTTCTAGTGGGGGCAGCCCCATCCACCTGGCTAGTTTTTGGGCAGCTCCAGCCACCGCTAGTTGTTGGTAGGCAGCCCCTAGCCACCTGGCAAGATTTATGTTGGGGGCTGCCGCCAGGCTACTAGCAAGTGCTGGGGGAGCAAGCCCCATCTCCTGTCTAGTTGCTGGGGGGCTAGCCCCAGGCTTACTCTGGCTAGTTACTGGGGTCAGCCCCATCTACCTATGTCTAGTTTTACTGTGGGTCATTACCCATCTACCTGCTATTACTGTGGTGCACAGCCCAGCTACCTGCTATTTACTGGGGGAGAAGCCACCCGGGTACCTGGCTATTATACAAAAAACCATAAAAAATGTGCAGCCAAAAAACTTCTCTGTTGTTAAAGCACTTTACAGTGTAAGATTATATTTTAGTAAATTGCAAATAAAAGGTGCAATGAACAAGGGACATTTTGAAGCGGAATAATTTTGTATGTGTTGCTGGTGGAGCTTAATGTGCCATGGCTGATTTTTTATTCCCAGGCCGGCCCTGCTTACTGCTCAATGGGCTGGAAAGGTATATACTTGATGTCCACAGCAGGCAGTGTCTCCTTCCCATATACGGAAGGTGCCGAATATTAATGCGCAAATGGCTCTAGGTACTAGTTCACACCAGCATGCAAAAAGCGCACAGTAATAACACCATAAGAGAGACTGGTCCAAATGCAACAATACAGATGATATTGCATAAAGATTAAGGAGATATCAAAGGGTAACGCCATTCATGATAGAGGAACATACCATGCTTGAGTTATTAGCGAGCCAAACAAAAAAGAATAAACCCCCAACCCATAATATTCCAATGGGCAGGCTGCCTGATGCCCAGTAATTGGCTTCCATTCACCTTTTCCTGACGAGCGCGTCATAATTACAAATGATCTTCGTTTTTGTTTCACATCCTGCATCATAAAGCCAACTAGCTTTTGTATGTTTTTCAATCTGCATACACATAAGAAGGTGGCTTTTTTTTTTTTTAGGCTGTACAAGTCAAACGATTTTTAATGAGTGCCATTTGAATTTACCATAGAATGATACTTAGAAACACGAAAAAAAAAAGTACAATTGGGTGAATAAAAATTACTTGCAACCATGTTTGCAGATTGGTTTTGGAGTTTTCTGTCATTCCACCAGCTTTCAGCATGCGTGATGTTGTTATTTGTATTCCTGAAGTTCGGTATGAATTCCTGGTGATAGCCAAATATGATAGGCGGTTTACATTAATGTTTTAGTACTTAACCTCATTACCGCCCGGAGCCCATTTTGGCCTCTATCTGACAGATGCCACCATTTCTTAAATCTGTATCTTGACACTTTGATTGTTAGAATAACCTTTTTTGACATGCTTTAACCTATTCCAATGTGATTCAAGAATTGGTTTTTCCGTGACATATTGGTTGTAGGCGAACGATGTATATTCGGGCTTCCCCGCGCTTTTTCTTTTGGCGTAATCTGCGCCGTCCCTAGCCCGAATACCCCCTGTCGACGTGGGGAATTTAGAGTTATGGCGTCGCCAGTGTACGCACACTTTCAGACGCGCCCGCATGAATGAGGCGGGTCTAGTGGTCGCGAGTGTTGTGTGCGGTGTAGTGCCGTACCGGGCGGGACGCGGCCGCGCATCGATAAACTACCGTGGCAAGAACTAGCGCGGAGTTGGCAAAGCGAGGCGCAGTGCAGCGCACGGCAGCTTCCGACAGTCAGAGCCTATTTTATTTTGTTCTAATGCTTCCGAGTAGTGGCGTAAAGTTAAGCAGGATCTGAACATGCGAGTAAGCAATGAAGATCGCGGACAGAAATCACGGCGCTCTGCTCCGTACAGCAGGAGGATGTTTTTATCAGAAAAAAATCGCGGAAAACATTGTCAAAAAGAGCGAACGTTAAAAAATAAACATAATTTTTAGAAAAAAAATGCACGTTTTTGTCCTAAAACTCTAGAAACGGCGAGCCATATCAAGGATTATTATATTGGTAACAATTGCCGGAA
>JAODAL010049883.1:0-27839 GCA_025379985.1 Phyllomedusa bahiana | reverse complement strand
AAAAACAAAAAAATTTTGTGAAAACGTACAAAAAAGGAAATCCACGGCAATATGTAAGATAGGGGCTACACTAGAAGTCTGCCATCTATTCAGCCCAAAAACTAGCACAGCCCTGTTCTCTATATTATTAACCAGGCACACTCCAATATCAGACACATTACAGAGCACCCACGGCGTAATGTGCCTGAGATTGGGGGGCGTGCTGGAGGCCTGTCGCACTACAACCGTACAAAGCTACACACGTATGACTGTTTATCGACAAATCCAGGCGCATTACTGTTGGAATAGGTAGCCACCTGAGCCAGAAGTGTCACTTTGTAGCTAGAAAGTACTAAGTCTATGACCCGCAGTAGAACAGGTTCATAGATTCAGTTGCATTCTACGCTACAAATGCACACAAAAAAATTGCGACTTGGCACCAAAAATCATACATGTCGCCCCTAGTTCTCAAATATAAAATATAAATTTTTTCACCACAGCATACAATTAATACAAATAATTATAAAAATATCTTCCACTGTTATATGTATCTAAAGAACTTCAAAATCTGTTAAATTAAAAATTTGTACCCAGGAGAGCATCTACTTTGGAATCAATTCTTTCACCAAGTTTGTTAAAATCTTATACTGGTAAATATAATGGTGATTGAATATTACAGGTTTTTATAGGTGCAGTCACAAATTTTGTACTTTGTGTAAATATGCCCAAAACAGTACCATATTTTCATCTATGCCGACAGACAAATCAAATGCTATTCGTGGTTATATTAACTGCAATAGAAAATATGTTATTTACTTAACTACTTGTCAAACTTGCAATGTCCAATATATGGGTTCAATTCTAGAATACCGGAGGGTCTCAGCACCAAGCAGGACATAGCCTATTATTATTAATATAAATATCTGCTTATGATAGTTTGTTTGTTATTCCACCTGCGTGAGAAGCCATGATAGATTTTCCCTATGAGAAGATCTGATTGGTTACATATATTCCTGTTCCTCCACACAGGTGTTTTAAATTGTTGTGTCATTTGTCTTTCCTCAAGGTACGTCTAAGGATCATTGAAGATCTGAAACACATCAGCCAGAGGATGTAATGTGTGCATTATATATGTGGTGTTTGTTTCAAACCATTAGAAATTTTAACATGGAGAAATAAAGAAAAACAATTTTAACTTCACCTCCAAGTTAAAGCTGGTATTTTCCTTCAAGCCCACTCAGAACAGGCCTCGCTTTGGTCGACCAAAGAAGTTGAGTATAAGTGCTCAACATCATGTTCAGAGATGAGTGCTTTATGCATTGCTGCAGAGTTTACAGAAGTGGTGGGTCTGCATGCATGGAAGCCTCTTCTAAAGATGATGCACAAGAAAGTCAGCAAACAGTTTTCTAAAGACAAGCAGACTAAGGACATAGATAACTGGAACCATATCCTGTGGTTTGATGAGACCAAGATAAACTTATTTGGTTCAGCATGTGTGGCAGCAACCAGCTGAAGAGTTCAATGACAAGTGTGTCTAGTCTACAGTCAAGCATGGTGGTGGACGTGTCATGGTTCGGGGCTGAATGAGTGCTGCCGGCTGTGGGGAGCTACAGTTATTGGGGAAACCAAAACGAAAATGTACAGTTGGGAAATAATTTTTTTGTGTTTCCCTGATTGTGTAATTTGCCCACTGAAAAAAGGATGAACACTCTATAATTTAAAGGGTGGGTTAAAATTTTTAACATTGCGAGTGAATACCCAAAAAAAAATCCAGAAATCACACTGTATAAATTAAAAAATTTTTTTTGCTTTTTGCAGGGGAGAAAAAAATATTTTATCCCTCTGGCAAAAATCTTAAAACCTTGTTGGCAGAAAGCAGTCGACATTTTTTGCAGTTTTGATGGGGTTTTCGCACGTCAGGGGGAATTTTGTCCCTCCTTTGCAGATCATCTCTAAATCATTTGATTTTGAGGTTGTCGCTTGGCAAACCAGAGCTTGAAATCCCCCATAAGTTTTTTTTTGGAAATTAAGGGGGAGCTGGAGGCCATCCATGACCTTTATGTGCTTTTTTTTGACCCACCCTTTGTTGCCTTGGGCTTTATGTTGTGGGTAATTGTATTGGGGAATACCCGCCACAACCCAGTTTAATGTCGGGCGGGGGGAAAGGAGGTTGTCACTCAGGATTTTAGGGATTCATGTCCATCCATTTTTTCTTGTATGTGGTGAAGTAGTCTGTGCCATTAACAGAGAGTCACCCCAAAACATAATGTTTCCCCTCCATGCTTGACAGTGGGGTCAGGTTTTTTTTGGGTCATAGGCAGCTTTAAATCTTCCTCCAAACATGAAAGTTAAGTTAATGCAAAGGCTAATTTTTGGTCTATCTACGCAATTACCTTCTTACCAATCACTCAAGATTCATCAGGTGTCATTTGGCAACTTAGCCGGGCCCTGCAATGTGCCTTCTTGAGCAAGGGGACGTTTGCGGCACTGCCAGCTTTGTTTTAACCATACAGGTAATGTGTTACCAATATTTTTCTTGGTGACTGTGGTTCCAGCTGCCTTGAGATCACTAACAAGTTTGCCTGTGTAGTTTTAGGCTGATCTCTCAACTTCCTCATGATCAAGGAGGTGAGATTTTGCATGGTACCCCAAGATCGATGTTGATTGACTAGTATTTTGTATTCTTCCATTTTCTTACTATTGCACCAACGTTGTCTCCCTTTTACCAGTGTCTTACTTATGTTTTGAAAAGCCCATTCCAGCTTTGTGAAAGGTCTATGATCTTGCCCTTTGTTACTTAGATGAGCAATTTGGTCTTGCCCATGTTGTAGAGGTTAAGTCTGACTGATTGAGACTGTGGACTTGAGTCTTTTATAAAGGTGACTATTCGAAAATGTCTTTAATGCAGGAAATTTGGTTGATGGAGCATCTAACTGGTTTAGGCCAGCAGAACTCTTAATGGTGGTAGGGGATCAAATCATACAGTTTTCTCTCAACCAAAATGAAATAAATTTTATATATTTTATACATGTGGTTTTCGGGAAATTTTATTTTGGATATTCTATTCTCTATTTTTAGATTAACCTACCTTAAAGTTATAGACTGTTATATTTTGTCAGTGGGCCAACTTAAAAATAAGCTTTAAGGTAATATTTTCTTTCACTGTACCTTGCTAAAGAAAATAAGGGTAAAAGTGCTAGACTGGCCAAGCATGTCTCCAGACCGAAACCCTGTTGAGCATCTGTGGGACTTCCTCGAACAGAAGGTGGAGTAGCACAAAATCTCTAACATGCACCAGCTCTGTGATGTAATCATGAAAGAGTGGGAAAGGATTCCAGTTGCTGCAACCTGTGAAGCTCTAGTGAACTCCATGTCCAAGAGAGTTAAGGCAGTGCTGGAAAATAATGGTGGCCACACAAAATATTGACACTTTGGGCACAATTTATCCATTTTCATGGGTTTAGACATTGATGGGTGTGTGTTGAGTTATTTTTAAGGCACATCAAATTTACACTGTTATACAAGCTGTCCACTGACTACTTTACATTGTATCAGTGTCATATCTTCAGTCTTGTCCTATGAAAAGGTATAATACAATATTATCAAAAATGTGAGGGGTGAACTCACTTTTGTGAGATACGATATGTTGAATGGATACTCTGGGAAAACAGCATGTAAAATCATTTAAGTGTGCAATGCAATTCTCTGTAGATGCTGGACAATGCAGAACAGCAAACCTGTACATGTATTTAAGTGACATTTTTGGGATGTTTCTTGTAGAGACTTGTGACTTTCTACTGCATTACTTTTGATACATGTGAACATGCGTTATTTAAATCCCCAACTACAGAGTTAGGATAGTTTCACATCACTTAGGGTGACATTTAGTGCGCCAAAGATTTGGGCTGTTTTTTGAGTGGGGTTGTCACACCACGTTCATAGAATTAGACACATTTATGATTCTTTAATGCCAAACCTAGCCGCAGAACAATTACAACACCCAGACCAGGCTATATGGGGTCTGTCTGTGCCAGTCTTGTTGTATTGGGGCTACAATGCGCCTGTATGTATGACCCGCAGAAGAACAGGTTCATACATTCAGACACATTCTACACTGCTTTAAAGTGATTTAGAACTGGCCTGTCAGTGCCAAAAGTTCATACATGTTGCCCTTAGTCCCTACAGCAAAACATGTATGTTATAACATGTACAGTAAGGGCGACATGTATGTACGGGGCTGCTCCAGAATTCTGGTGTGCTTTCATCCCAAAAACTGGTGCAGCCCTGTTCTCTAGATGTATGAGCAGGCGCACTCCAAAATTAGGCGCATTTTGTGGCACCCGCTGCACTTTGTAATGCACCTGAGATCAGGGAGCGTTTTGGAGGTGTGTCGCACCACGACCGTACGAAGCTATACATTTATGACTGGAGGACGGAAAAACTGGGTGCATTACTGCTGAACCAGGCAGACCAAGTTCAAAGTGGTTTACCTGAGCCTGAGTTGTCACAGTAAAACTAGAAAGCGTGTCCATACATTCTGGCACATTCTACACCACTTTCAAGCTATTTCGAACTGGCCTCTATGCACCTAGATCACACATGTCACCTTAAGGCTAAGTTCACTGGCCCCATAGACATGCACTACTCACGGTGCGTAAACGCTGTGAATAATTGGCATGTCACTTATCTCCCCACGCGTCGCATTGTACAAGCGGGGAGAGGAGGAGTAATCCATAGTTCTCTATGAGAACTGTGGATTACCGTAATTATTGGAATGTATATTGAGCACAGTATGCCGTGAAATACGGGGCGAAATACATCCCAATTTAAGCTGTGTGAACATAGCCTACATGTATCCCAAAATTGCATTGTTTTGAGCAGATGCTTGACATGCATTTTTTCTTTTCTTTTTTTTTTTTAAATGTAGCTTCTCTATTGGCTGTCATCCATCTATCCAAGCAATTTGATTGGGTAGGTTTGTTTATATTTTTTACGATGGATAAAAAAAAGTATACAGTAATGTATACATTTTTGTACAAGTGGATAAAGCACAGCACCCTGCCTCTTCCATCTGTAAAAAAAAAAGGATATATGACGTAAGGTCATGAAACAGATACCAAAGACATACTGCGGCCATTCGTCTGATCCTAGAAGTCAATGCATACATTTATGCACACATGTTTATTATAAAAAAACGTGTACGTCACACTAGTGGATTAATGTGACGTGAATCCAGCATTAATAGGTTGGTTTGGTTGTGCTCAGTATGTATTGTGGAGAGGCTTCACACAAGCTTGTCCATGGTCCTGAGCAGGAACCACGGTGTGAATCGTGACATCGAATTCCTTAGATTTGGGTTGAATTTAATTTTGCTCCAAATCCAAAGTGCAACACAATTGAAGATGTGTAAATTTGTTACATACTACATGATATACTCCTTTTCCCCCACTGTTTTGTCAGAAGGCTGAATAACAATGGAACAGATGCAGGAAATTAGAAGAAATAAGAACCTATTAGCATAGTAGTTTTAGGACGCTATTAGATCTGTATCTTTAAGGACTGATAATAGAATAGATGTAAGGGTGTATTCATGCTGTACAGGGTATATTTGGCATACAGTATATGATGGGAAATGCTCTTACCACTTACACCAAATGTTCCCCTTTGTACTGTACCTGATGGAGACCAAAACAATGACAATCAGGCATCCACAAGGCCAGTGTACATCAATATGTCTTGTCCTTGAATTAAAGGGGTTGTCTCACTACAAGGATTGCATTTTATGTTAAAGATCTGGCAAAAACAAGTCACTTTGTGATATATGTCCATTAACAGTGTCCTACCTGTTCTGAGATATCCCCTCTTGTATGAGCTGCAACAGCTCCTCAGGTCACTATAGCTACAGACCTGTTTGATCTCTCATGATAGGCTGCCAGCACTGGTTGCTATAGCTACAGACCTGGCTTCTACTGCAGCCTAGTGGAAGCCAGTAAACACACCCCTGAATTCAAAATGAAACCAAGAAAACAGGACTAAAGTAAGATGACTAAATCTACTGAGACAACCCCTTTAACTTTACACTGGCTTTGGTGAATATGAAAAAGTTATCTAAAATGCATTATTATTGTAACATTTATTCTCAGTCTAACAAATGTGAATAACTAATTGAAATAGCATGGAGTTATTTTTTTATGTGCTGCAAACTATGCACTTGCTCCCCTCTTCTCCACCCAAGAAAAAAACATGGCTGTATATTTTAAAGAAAATAATCAATATTTGCCAAAAGAGTTGCACACAAAGGAAAAATATAAATAGGTTCTAAAGAATAACAGTACATGGAATCTTGAAAAACAAGCATTCTCTGTACTTTAAAAATAAAATGAGACTTAGGCTATGTCTACACTGCTCAGAAAAACGTTCGTTTTTGCAGCGTTTTTCCGTTTTCTAAAAACGCTGGAAAAATGCCTGTAATCCTCTCCCATTGGCTTTTATTGTAAAACCCTCCTGCTGTCTACATTGAGCTTCTTTTTTCTGCTCGTTTTTTTTTACTGGTTGTTTTTTTGCAACATGTTCTAAAAAACGCCAGAGCCGGGCAAAAAATTTACTACAGGAGTCTATGTAAAGCGCCGGACGTCTTTTGGCGCATGTTTTGGCGCGTTTTCACGCCGTTTTTTGCCGCGATTTTTCAGTGAAAACCCTCCCAGAGACCCAAGTCCCACCTATAGTAGGTGTAACAAAGGTTATATCTTATCAAATTTGCATACAAGTGTCTGATGAGTCCTTTTTTGTACCTTTTGTAATAAAATGATCACGCTTTGGTCGCTAACGATTTTTGCGCAATTCATATTTTCTTCCGCTAAAAATACGTTTTTTACAGATTTTGCCGTCAGAATCTGTTTTTTTTTTTACAGATTTTGATGCTAAAGTTCTTTTCTAAACATATTTTGGCGCTAATAAAGTTATCTCGCTACTGACGCTGAAAATAAGTTTTTACGGAATTTGGCGCCAGAATACGTTTTTTACGTATTTTGGCGCCAGAATCCATTTTTTACGTTTATGGCACTAAAATAATTTTTTTTACAGATTTTTGGCGCTAATAACGCTATCTCGCTTCTGATGGCAAAAATAAGTTTTTTTTTACGGATTTTGGTGCAAAAATACCTTTTTTTACGTTTTTGGGCACTAAAATAATTTTTTTTACAGATTTTGCCGCTAATAACGTTATCTCGCCTCTGATGCCAAAAATACGCTTTTTTACGGCTTTTGGTGCAAAAATCCGTTTTTTGACACTAAAATAATTTTTTTTTTACAGATTTTGACACTAATAACGCTATCTTGCTTCTGACGCCAAAAATACGTTTTTTTACGGATTTTGGCGCAAGAATCCGTTTTTTTACGTTTTTTGGCACTAAAATAATTTTTTTAACAGATTTTGGCGCCAATAACGTTATCTCGCCTCTGACGGGAAAAAAAATTTTTTTTTCGGATTTTGCCCCCAAAAAAGTTTTTTACGTTTTGGCCCCTAAAATAATTTTTTTTACAGTTTTGGTGCTTATAAGTTTCTCGCTTGACGCCAAAAAAAAACGTTTTTTTAAGATTTTTGGGGCCCAAAAAACGTTTTTTTTACGTTTTTTGGGACCTAAAATAATTTTTTCTTACAGTTTTGGCGTAAAAGTTATCTTGATTCTGAAGCCAAAAATAGTTTTTTTTTGGATTTTGGCGCAATAATCCGTTTTTTTTACGTTTTTTGGTACTAAAATAATGTTTTTTTACAGTTTTTGGTGCTAATAACGTTATCTCGTTTGGCCCAAAAATACTTTTTTACGGATTTTGGTGCAGAATCCGTTTTTTTTTTTGGCTTTGGGGGTAAAACCCGTATTTTACGATTTTGGGCTATAAATGATCTAGCTTTTGCGCAAATAAATAAATTTTTTAGATTTTTGGGGCCAGAATCCCTTTTTTTTAGGATTTGGGGCAAAAATCAAATTTTTTAGAAATTTTGGGTAATAAAATGATCCGCTTCTACACTAAAAATTTTTTTTAAATTTGGGGAAAATTTCATTTTTATTTCGTAAAAATTTTTCTTTAAATTTTCCTAATAAGTTTTTGTTATGAAATAAATGGGTTTTTGTGGGTTTTTGTGCAAGAATCTTCCAAAAAATTTTAAAAAAGCAGTGCAGCAGCCAGCAGCCACACAAAGGAAAATTTTACAATGGTACAGTGATTAAAAGGAATGACTACTTAACATTTAAATCCACCCGTAGGGGTATTTAAAATCCCTGGGTTAATTTGTGCATACATTTAAAAAAACAGAGCAAAAAACGCTCCAAAAAACGCTTCAAAAAACGCTCCAAAAAAAAAACTAAAAACGCGCCAAAAAACTGACGTTTTTTCAGCTGCTTTTGATAGGCAGTGGACAGAAAACTCAGTTTCATGAAAGTTTTTAGTAATTCGTTTTCAGGTCGTTTTTTGTCCACTGCAGTGTAGACATAGCCTTACAGTGTAAATACAAAGACATAACATAAACCCGTTGGTTTAGAGCATATTCCTGCCATTATAACAGGTGACTAAAAGTTGGAGCCTGTGTCAGGCATAAAGTTTTATTTGTTGGCTGTTGTATTGTAGTCTTCTCCTCTGGTGGCACAATGCTAAAAAGGCATACCTATAAGGCTATGTCTACACTGCACATGATTACGATCGTATCTCCGGCGCTTTTCGTTTTTTAAAATCGCCGCAGATACGATCGTCAGTGCGGTCCCATAGCTGGCAATAGAAAAGACAAGTTGCTGTCTACACAGCTCGTCTTTTCTCTGCCCGTCTTTCGGCAGCGGCGTATTATACAACATGTTGTATAATACGCCGGTGCTTCTCGTCTTCTTGACGTCTTCCCATACAATGCTATTGTATGAGGAGCGTCGGGAAAACGAGAGCGGCCGCGGCTTTTGCACAAAGCGTGACAAAAGCCGCGGTCCTGCATCAGAGAAAGAACGGCCGCTTTAAGGGCCGTTTTTTCTCTGATGCAGTGTAGACATAGCCTAATATTGATACTATAAGGCTATGTCTACACAGCAAAATGAAAATGCTGTTCAAACTCCGATGACATTTTCACATTGCTGGATTGCGCGCACCACAGTATTTTTGCCCGCTTTGCACAAAAAAACGGAAGTCGGATTTTGGGTTCCTGGCGGTCCAGTACATTGGGTCTCTGGGAATCCGACGGAGGTCCGACGGAATATGCAACATGGTCTAAATTTCCCTGGACAGTTTTCAGTTTAGGAAAACCTCAGTAAAAAATCCATGTTGTGGTTTAGACATAGATGGTCGTGCATTGAGTTATTTTGAGGGCACCCCAAATTTACACTGTTATACAAGCTGTACATGGACTACTTTACATTTTATCAAACTGTCATATCGTCAGTATTGTCCCATAAAAAGATATGATACAATATTTACAAAAATGTGAGGGGTTTACACACTTTTGTGAGATACTGTATTATGGTTTCTCTGCAGATAAGCAGCAGCATTTTGTTTGAAACTTTTTTCTCTGTGCCTTGTAAAACTACAATCTTTAGGGTCCTTTGCTGTACTATGTCCATCTAACTCCCTCCCAACCTCAGTGCATGCCCCTTCAAAGCTTTGAGAAGCACAACAAAGTGGTGTGGCTTCAGAGGCTCTCCCCTAAAAAAAGCAAAACCTCTTGGTCACATGATCCTGAAATGTTCTAGGCAGCCTACCCAATTGAATAGTAGAGGCATCATCAAATGATTGTAAGCCAGCATGGTGAACCACACGTAGCCGTATAATTGGCAACCGTTTTATCGTCAGTTTCCCATACAATCAATTTTATGGACCGACAGCAAAAAAACCAGAACCGATCACGTTTTTTGCAAATACAGTGACAAAAACCGCAGTCGTGCATCGGAAAAAAAATGTGTTGACTTTCCAACGGTTTTTGGCTGATGCTGCGTGTAAAACGATAAAACGCCGGCAGATTGTACATGTTGCTAAATCCACTGGCACCAGAAAATGAGCTTAAAACGACCTGTATAGACTACTATTCTAAATGCAAAATGGTCGGATTTCTAGCCTAAAACCTTAGAGGTATCTACAGTAAATATAGCTTATTGGAAATTCAAAAATCCATTATAAGGGTGGTGTACATATCACCCTGAGTGGTAAAGTTAAAAAACAGGGAATATAAACTTAGCCCCCTCTCTCCTAAATCTCCTTTGTCAAGAACCTAAAATCTTACTACACTTCAATTTAAAAAGAGATTAAACACCTTAAGCTGTAATTAACAAAGCTTCTCAATTTCAGGACTGATAAAGCTCTTGTGTGAATTCAAGCATTTTGCCTACAGTGATAGAAAAAAGTGTGAACACAGCTCCCCAGATACTTCGGGAAAAGCAGGGTATGTAAATCCTCCTGTTCAGGGCACGGTGCAATGGAAATCATCCGGCTGAAGAGGAAATGGTGAATACAAGGAAAACTGTTGTAATCCAGCACTCGTACACGCAGGATGTTGGAAAAATGAAGAAGGTTCACTCTCTATTGAAGAAAAGAACTATAAAATCATTGTAAAAACATCCAAAGTGCTGAATTACAACGAGTGCTGAGTTACAACAGTTTTCCTTGTATTTTGCCCACAGTGACAAGAGCTCAAAATTAACATCATTGCTCATTGAAAAACAAATAGAAAAATCTTTTATCCCTGCAATAAAAACAGAAACAGGTTTCTTAGTTTCCTGTGAAATTTATAGCATTTTATAAAAACCTAAGCCACTATGAAGATCTCTTAAAGGAGTTGTCTCATTACGAGCTTTCAGCCTGTCAGTGTCCCTGGTAAGTTGAACTGAGGGGCGTGCTTCTTGGTCTGTCTGTTCTGCTCCCTCTCCCCCCTCCCATCAGCACACAGGCAGCTACGTAACTTCTATACAGGTGGGGGGGGGGGAGGGGGTTTGCTCTCAGAGTTCACCCTGTGTGTGCCTGCCTAGGTCTGTTACAGGAGAGGGCTGATCTAGGAGTGTAGAGAGGAATATGAAGCTGTGTGCTAATAGAGCAGAGGGGATGCATGTGTTCCTATATCCCCTGCTTAGCTTACAAGTCTCCACATCTCCAGCAACAACAAGGGCAGTGTTACTATACTCAGGATGTGTCCCTAATACAGGAGAGCATAAAGTATTCACATGCCTGATCTCTATAGTATTAGTATAGTCACAGTTCCAAAGACATATCATGATTATAGTAACAGACAGGGTCACTGCTGTCACATCTATCTGTGTAGAGAGCAGGAGGAAGCAGGCACACACAGGGTTAATCCAGGCAGCTCGGACACAGACGCCAGAGTCCTCCCTCCCCCCTCCCTCCTCCTCCCTCCATCAGAAGCATTCTGTGTGGGAGGGGCTCTCTGCTCCGACCTGTCTTCAAAGGTGATGAGTCATTCAGACCTGACAGCCAGTAAGATAAGGATCAACAGGTCGGCTACTATAGAGATTTGAGAAGCTGATGTAGTAATACTAACAGGGCTAGCTCAAAATCAGTAGGACATTTGTAATGAACATATATTGCAAAGCTGCTTGTTTTTTAAAGATCTTTTAATTAAAACCCAATCATTGTAGCGAGACAACCCCTTTAAACTCTTCATTTAAAGCTGAACTTGTAAATGCTTTCCTGTATTCTGTTCATCTACAAAAACGTCCTCAGTAAAGCCATCCTCCCATTTAACAATCCAATAGACTCTTGAGATACTGTATTTTAATCCTTCTGGAAGAGACCCTCAAATTATTGTGTAGGTTAACAGCACCTGAAGAGACTAGGCTTTGTCCCAGGTAGGGAAGGGAACTGTAAGGCTATGTTCACATGGCTTAACTGCGGGGCGTAATATCACCGCGCAATTACGCCGTGTGGCCGGGGGCGGGAGCGGGGGAGTGTGAGCGGGGGGCCGGCACTTCGCTGGCCCATAGACAGTCATTGCTAGCGGCGCGTATACGCCGCAAGAAAGTGACCTGTCAATTACTCTCCCCCCTCGGCGTATTCGCCCGAGCAGGGAGAGGAGACGTAATGCATAGTTCTCTATGAGAACTGTGCATTACCATAGTTACAGGGACGGATTCAGCCCGTAATTGGCGCACTCTGGCGCGTAATTACGGACTGAATTAAGTCCCAGAATAAGCCGTGTGAACATGGCCTAATACTATATTCAATTATTCACATAACTTACTATGCAGAAAAACTGTTTTAAATTATGGCAGAGAATTCAGGCGCAAATGTTTCTTGGACCTCCCTTTTCCCTCTGGTGCCTGTCACGATGGACACCATGGTCCCTGCTGTGGACCACTGTTGTGATGGTGTCTGCCTGCCCTGGGGCCGCTGCTGCGTACCTCTCCCAGCTCCTGCTCTGCTCCGTCCACCAGCTGGTGATCTGCACAGGTGTGCTCGCTGATCAGATAATCACCAGCCAGTGACTCTTAATACCTCCCTTCCACCACGTCTCTCTGCCAGTTATTGGTGTGCTATAGAGTGAGTTTTGGATAGTGTTCTTCTGTGCATTGACCCATGCTTGGAATTTGACCTTGTTTGCTGCGTTGTTTACCTTATTCCCTGGATTTTTTAAACCTCTGCCAAATTTTTTGTCCCACGCTGTCCCCTTTTACATCGAGTGGTAACATTGGGATAGCAATCTAGGAGATTCCGACAGCAAAGCCCAACCATCCTTGCTGGGATGGGGACTCTGTGGATGGCTAAATTTTCTTTTGCGATGACCCAGAGGATCCATTTACCAGAAGTATTATTTCTAGTCTCCTCTTTCCTACTAAGGAGGCTGTTACAAGTTATACAACCATAGAGAGTTTGCTCTAAGACCCACTTTCAGAGGTGAGCCATAATTGGATACAATGGATATTCTTCCAAGTTTACATACTCTAGATCTCTGCCAGTGGCATAGCTACAGGGGTCGCAGAGGTCACAATTACGACCAGGCCCCTGAGCTAGGGGGCTCTGAAGGCCCCCCTTGCCGCACCCATAGAGCTGTACCTCTGTTCATAAAGCTGTATTGCTGGGTCACAGGACCGGATGCGTTTTTTGATAGATCGGCGCACATATCTTCTTAGAAGTGTAGAAAAGTAGAGAGAGAAGGAGCACAGGCATCAGAAAGAGGAAAATAAATGCCCATGTCCGCTACTCCCCCTTATTATTTTAAAAGTTTTTTAAAGGGCCAAAAAAAAGAAGATGTCCATCCAGTTCAGCCTATTGTGTAAAGCGTTGATTCGGAGGAAAAAAAACCCTGGGTGAAGCCCAAAATTTTCCTCATTTTAGGGAAAAAAAATTCCTTCCCGTACAATCGGGGAATCAGAATAATCCTGGGTCAACGACCTTCTCAGAATCCTATTTTCCCTTTCCTGTTTTTTACACTCTTTGAAATGCAAAGGGCCCTTTTTTAACTCTGTTGTGAATTGACCCTGTAAGTTCCTTGGCAGGGACCCCAGTCTCACTGCTTTACAGTAAAATAATCCCTTTTATGTTTTGTAGAAACTTTCTTCCCCAAAAATAGAGGTTCCCCCTTGTTAGGATACATCCTGGGGTTTTTAAAAAATCTTGAGAAGGATCTTTTATTGACCTTTTAAAATTTTTTAAAAATATTTTTTTGTCCCCCGAAAACCCTCTTTTCTTTTAACTAAATAAACCCTAATTTGCTAATCTTTTTTGGGTATTGTAGTCCCCCAAATCCTTTTATTATTTTTGTTGGCCGCTTTTGTACTGTTCAGCTCTACAATGTCTTTCCTTTGAACTGGTGCCCAGGACTGTAACACCAATATTCCATGTGTGGTACTAAAACAGTGGACTTGTTATTGGGAGGAATAATGTTTCATTCATGTGCATCTATGCCCATTTTTATACAACCCAATTAAATCTGTTAGCATTGGCAGCTGCTGCCTGACAATCGGCTGCTACAGTTTTTGTTTTACTGTTCGCAAGGACTTTCCAAGTCCCTTCTCCATGTCACTTTTTCCCAGCACTTTCCGTTTAAACAAATATTCATGGTATGGATTTTTACTCACCATGTGCATTACCTTGTATTTTATCTGTTGTTAACCTCATCTGACCATTTCTCTGCCCAGGCCTCGAACTTATCCAGATTCCCTTTGTAAAAAAACATTATCCTATGTTGTGTTTGATACTTTAAAGAGACTTAGTATCATCTGCAAGATCAAATTTCACATCTGCAATCCATGTGTAAGATCATTAATGAAAATAATTAAGAGGTTACGCCCCTTACGGAAGCATTTTTACCCCAGTCCATGCATTCTCAATTACTTAACCTTCACTTTATGTGGATAGTTATCTTTTATGCTTTAGAAAAATCTAGGATTTTATGTACACATCCATGCCTCTACAACGATCAGTTAGTATTTAACTTCCTCATAGAAGTTGATAAGATTAATTTGACGGGACCGATCCTTCATAAACCCATGCTGGAAAAGAGTTATACATTTATTTCAGTGAGATAGTCTAGTATAGCATCTTCTTAGTAATAAACCTTCTAACAGTTTATATACAACAGAGGTTATACTCACAGGCCTATAGTTTCAGGATATCTTTTTGACCCCTTTTTGATTATTGGCACCACAGTTGCTTTGCACCTATCATTTGGGGACATCATACCCATGTTATTATAAAGACAATGAATATTGAAGAATAGGGGCCTTTTATGACATTACTTATATCCCTTTGGAACGAAGTTGCAATAAATCAGGCGATACTGGTTTTTTGTCTATTTTAATCTTCTTAAGACTGAGCTGCACTTCTTCATTGGTTAGACATGAATCATTTTAAGGTGGTGTTTTCCTCCTCCCTATGCTCCATCAACACGGAATGGGCAATCTTCTTCGGTAATTACAGGAGAGAATTTTTTTTTAATAGATTTGCTATTTTTCTCATCGCCATTCACACATTATCTCCTCTCTTCTTTTAAATGGGCCACATTTTCTCTTTTATATTTTTACTATTTATATAGTTAAAAAATATATTCAGGGGATAGTTTTACTTTCTACTAGCTATATGCCTTTTGTCTCCAGTTTTTGCTTGACTTTTATCTTTAATTTACATATTTTATTTTTTCCTTACATTTTTTTTAATGCCCCCCTTTTTTTAGTTGCTGAATCATTTTCCTTTTTTTTTATTTATTCCCTTTCCTTTAAATCTTGTTATCCACTTTGGGGTTTTTTCCTGTTTCCAATTATTTTTTTTTCCCCTAACGCTTGGGGCCGCTCACAGTGGGTTTAAGGTTTTTTAAAGATTTTCCAATTTTTTATTTGTTTCTGTTTTTTTTAATCACCTTTGTCACAGTCAATAGGGTTGTAAGGACTTCAAACCCTCTCAAAAAAAACTCTTTTGAAGTAAATGGAAATTTTTATATTGTGGTGCTTTTTCCTTAGGTGCCCCCCAACCTGAACTCTTTTTTCTGTTGGGGGTCTATTATTAAGTCTAAAGGGCCCCTTTCCCCACTAGTCGTTTCTCCCATTTTTTGGGAAAAAGGTTTTAAATTATCTTTAGTTATTGAAAAAAAACCTTTTTCCCCTTTTTGAGAGCTACAGGTTTCATTTTCCCCAAATTTTGTCTGGGAAAAGTGGGCCCTTTAAAAAACAACCCCCAATTCTGTTTACCCCACCTATTTATTTGCTGGGGGAGAAAATTCTTCCATGGGGTTCTTTTAAATATTAAGGAGCTTTTAGCGGGCCCCGTATGAAAATTTATTTATTTTTATTCCCCCCAAATTGTTATTTCCCCCACAAGGGATTCCACATGTTCATTTCCTGTATCTTTTTTCTTCCCCCCAAGTGAGGGCCCTGGGACGGGAATTTTTAAATTTAAAGACTTTCACCCCCCTTCTTCTGGTGTTTTGGATCTCTTCTAAATAAACGTACCCCTGTTTTAGCTTTCTTTCCACCCATGTCTAAAAATTTATCCCCCTTTGTCATATTTTTTCTTCAGCAACAAAATTTTTTTGTTAATTTTTTTTGTTGGTTTTGATCCTGGCAATGGTCAGCATGCAAAGTTTTTTTCCCAATTTCCCCGCTCTCTATCCTTTCATATCTTGCCCCAATTTTTTGTAGTTTCCCTCCCCCCCGTCCCCGTTTAAAAATTCCCCCAACCTTTGGCCATTTTGTCCCCCAAAACAAATTGTACTTTTCACCTTTTGCTGCCCTCCATCCCCCGCATAGAGTCTGTAGCCCAGACAGAAGTCAGCCCGTTCTCCCAAAAACCCAAAATTTCCCCTTTCACCTTATTCAAATTTAATCTTCCCCCCTCTCTTCTGGTGTGGGCCCTTTGGGATATGTTGAACTCGGGGCCCCCGGTAAACATACTTTTCGAAATTTTAGGGTTTTTTTGCCCTGTCCTTTTTTCCCATATTGGGGGGTTTCCCCAAATTTCAAGCACCTGTCTAGCCTACCCTGCTTTTTAATATTCCCCCCTTTAAAGGAGCAGACCGGGGTAGTGTTTTTGCTTCGCAATGCTATTTCTGGCGCATTCCCCGGGTTTTGCCCCAAAATTGCAAATTTGTTGGGGGTGTGCCGTTCAAAACTAGCCTCCCTGACCCATCTTCCCCCACCCTTTTTTTTAAGGGTTTCCCCGCTGGCTGCCTCCCTTTCCCTGCACCTTATGCTACCTTTTCCCCCGATTTTACTGCGGGGTGCTTGCTCGGGGGCATTTAAACCCCGTTCCAAGTTGGGAATGGATTCAGTGTTTTCCACTTGCTTTAAATTTTGTTTCCCGGATCCGGGCTTTTAAATTTTGCCGTGTGCACACATCTTTTCAAAAGCCCGTATGCCACCCCGAATGTTGCTCCCAAAGGGTGGCCATACATTGACAGGATGTGCACTGGACAGGGAAATTTTCAATCTTTGGAAAATCATGGGGGTGTTACAAAAAAAGAGATACACGATAAAAAATATAAAAATTTTATTTTCAAAATGTTCGAATTTAAAGTTCTAAAATCCCCAATCTAAAATCGCCCCAAAACTTAAGTTGCCATTTTTTTTAAAAAGCCACTCGCCTCGGCCACTCCGCTTTTTAATTTAAAGGGGGTTTTTCGCTACAATTTTTTGGGTTTTAATTTAAGTTCTTTAAAAAACAAGCGTTTTGGAAATTAAATTTTTATTAAAAATTTGCCCCTTTTTGATTTTGAGTTTTAGCCCTGTTATTTTTTAACTACTTAGTTTAAATCTTTTTTAGTACCGACCTGTTGATCCTTATCTTATGGCTGTCGGGTTAAATTAAATCATCAACCTTTTGAAGGCGGTCGGGCAGAAACCCCTTTCCCGGGGAAGGGGGAATTGGGGGCTCTGGGGAGGGGGGGGGTTAGGGGGGGGGAGGGGGGGAAAACCTTCTGGGGGGGGGGGCCCCGGGGGGGGTGTTTTTTTGGTTTGTTGGTTTTTTAAAACCGTGTTTTTTTTGGGTTTGCTTTTTTGGGTTTTTAAATTTGATAAGGATGTGAGGGGGGGGCCATTTTTTTGACCCTTTTTTTTTTTTTCTTTTTTAAATTTTTTTAAAAAAAACATTTTTATGGCCCTTTGGCTGTAAATATACAAATTATTTTTACAGATCGGGGGGGGATGTGAATACTTTTTTTTTCTCCTGTTTTTAGTGAGACTTCCTGAGTTTAGAAAACCGCCCTTGTTGTTGTGGGATGTGGAGACTTTTTAAAGCAAGCGGGGATAATAGGAAAAACAAAAATGCATCCCCTCTGCTTATTAGCACACGCTTCATTTTTCCCTCTTACCCCCTTGATCAGCCTTCTGTAAAGCCCTAAAAACAGGCACAAAACGGGGTTAACTTGAGAGAAAACCCCCCTCCCCCCCCCCCCCTGTATAGATGTTTACGTAGCTCCCTGTGTGCGGGATGGGGGGGGGGGAGGGGGGGCCCAGAACAAAAGACCAAAAACCCCCCCTCAGTTCAACTTACCAGGGGCACTGACAGGCTGAAAGTCGTTTTGGACAACTCCTTTAATTTTAAAACCTTTTTTCCAATGCCGTTTTGCAGTGCGCTGCAAACCCCTCCCTTAGGAAACAAAAGGGCCAAATATATAAATTGCAAGTTGTTTTCATATCAGCTTGCACATTGTGGTGCTGGGGGGGGGGGGGGGATTAGGGGGGGGGGGGGTGGGGGGGGGGGTACATTAACAGGGGTGAGGCATGAACTGTGAGGGAGGAAACAAAGGAGAAACAGTGAGCTGCTCGGTGGTTGGGGGTAGACAGCAGTTGGGCAGCATTGTTTGGGGACTGCTATTCCGCCTTGGCAGGCCGCCTTTTCCCCATAAAATTTTAAATTTGGTGGAAAAGGGGCCCCAAACGGGAAAAGGGGAAAAAAATGCTCGTGGAGCTGCTCCTCTCTATCCTGCATCAAGTCTCTGGCCTAGGTACCCCAGTTCTACCATTACAAATGAGGAACCAGGTGTAACTTGTCAGGTGTGAGGCACCAGGTGTCACCAAGTGCCTTACACCAAGTGCCTCATACCTGACTTCTGAGGTTTGAGGGTGCTTTCACACAGAGGGTGACATGTATGAATGGGGCAGTGGGAGAAGTCTGCCGTCTTTTCAGCCCAACACCTAGCACAGCCCCGTTCACTATAGTGTATAAGTGCTACAGTGTATAAGGGCCCGAGGCACTTTGTAATGCTTCTGATTTCGGGGGCGTGCGGGAGGCGGTGTGCACTACGTATGAATCTATAGATTTATAGCTTTGTTACGGCAATTTCACTCTCATTACTGCTGGAACAGGTAAACCACTTTCAAAGTGGTTTACCTGAGCCAGAATTGACATTTATGAACTAAAATGCGTCTGATTTATGACCAACAGTAGAGCGGGTTCATAAATCAGGCAAATTCTATACTGATAGAATGTGCAAAAGAATTGGCATCTTAACGCCAAAAATCATACATGTTGCCCAGAGAGTTTTTGGTGTGTTTTTATTTTTTGCAGAAATACTCAGCAATTAATGATGTGCATTTCATCAAAAAAAGCACACCAAAAAACGTGCCAAAAGCATACACACACACAAAAAAAAAATGCTCTGTGTGAAAGCACATGAGCCACAAGGTGCTACTAGAGCAGCACTTGCAGCGGGGGTTTGTGGGTGGGGGCGACAGCAGGTTTTTTTCACATCATTTTATCTTTTTATTAACAACATGCTGACTGTCCAGTAACTATAAGGCAGGGTTCATGTGCTCTCTATTGGATGTAATAAATCCTCAATTCAAAAGTAAATTGAGGATTTGTTACATCCAAGAGAGGGCACTTGGGCTTCTCATCTCCTTTCCCATAATGCCTAGTGATATGCAGATGCTTAATAGAGGGCAAAAAGGCAATTAAAAAATCTACATATTTTTTGGGGGTCCCTCAAGGTGATGCCCCCTTTCTGAGCCACTCATTGCCCCCCACCCCCCCAGCCAGCATCGCTCGCTTTGCACGATGGGGGAAAAAAAAACCCCTGAAACGCGTGTATGCGAGGGGGGTGAGCTGGGCTTGGTAATATCCCTTTTGTTTTCTCAAGATCATGGGTCAAAAAGAAAATTTGAGGATTTGTTCTCCAATAAGGGCCTTGCGATTTAGTTCCTTTCCCATTAGCCTTGTGTATCAATGCTTAATAGAGGGGAAAAAAGGAAATTCAAAATTTACAGGAAAATCTATGGAATAAAGGAGAGATGTTTCCCTTTTGAGCCAATCAATTGTCTTATGAGACCCCCAAAAACTAGTAAAAATGGGCTAAAAACAGTTCTGATGCACCAGATAAGTGGGAAAAGGTTTAAAGTACTATTTAATAACAAACATAATCTTTCTTTATTTTTAGAGTTAGCCTAAAATTTTCCCAAAATCAGGGCCGAACTGGGGAAAAAAAATAGCCCCCGGCATAACCCCCAGCGCCCCCAAAAATATCCCCTTTTAAAAAAAAGCCCCCCTTTTTCTCGCACCTGAAAATTTTAAAATAAACTACACTTTAAAAAATCTTTCACACGGAAGTTTTTGTTTTCATTTTTTTGCAGAAAGGAGAGTGTTAATGCTGAAATTTTGCCCAAAAAAAAAACAATAAAAAAATGCACCAAAAACCCCTCCGTGTGAAAACGCCTACAAAAAAAAGTAAAAAAAAAAAAGTGGGGGAGAAAACCCCTCCACGAGTCAGGTGTGCATTCTTTTCAAGGGGAAGCCTACAGACACCTTTTGCACCCCGATAACCCACAACCCACCCTCACATCACCCGTGTCATGTACCCCAAAATGAATACAGAAAGATTCAACAAGAAGTAAAAAGACCCTGTCGCGGGACTCCAGGAGACGTCATCCCTTTATGGGGGTTTTTTCTCTTCTCCTTTCTTCACTTCTGGCCCAAACCTCCATGATGCCTTCCCGTTGATGTTCTCTTCCATTTCTTTCTCTGTGTTGGTGAGGCCGCGGTACAGCATGCAGTGTCCCTCTTCTAGTGGGTACCACTACTCGTCCCTGTAGAATTTACAACAAATACATCTTCGACTCCTTCTCGTCCACACTTTCCTATCAATCCCAAACAGCGAATATGTTAGACCCGAAATAATTAGAAATTAAAAAATGTCCAGATAAGTGGCATGTAAATAGGTAGACCCCCATTAGGCAGCATGGCCATAATGTAATAGTCAGCCATATGTAGCAAGCAGGGCCAGTAAATAGGTAGGCAGGGACAGTATGCAGGGCAAGGCAGGGCCAGTAAGCAGTGCAGGCAGACGAGTATACAAGTCAGACAGGGCGCACTTATAGGCAGACAGGGACAGACAGGACAGTATAGTAGGCAGGCAGGTACATTGTATAGGCAGCAGGGCAGTGTATATTGGTAGGCAGGGCTATTTATAGGCACCAATGCAGTGTAATAGGTAAGGCATTGCTATTATAGGCGAGCCATGCAGGTTATTAGGCATTCCAGGCAGGGCAATGAGGCAGCCATGGCAGGGCATCATATAGCCAGGCAGGTATAGAGGAAGCAGGGCAGTGCATCATATAGCCAGGCAGGGCATCATAATAGCCAGGCATGGTATAGTTAGCCAGGGCAGGGCTCATATAGGCCATGACTGGTATGAGTAGCCAGGGCAGCATCATATACCAGGACAGGATATAGGTTAGGCCAGGGCAAGGCATCATGATAGCCAATGCAGGGTATAGTACGCCGGGCAGGTGTATAGGTATGTCCAGGCAGGGCATCCATATAGCCAAGATCAAGTATAGGTGCCAGGCAGGGCAACATAAATTCCAGGACATGGTATATGGTAGCCTGGGCAGGGCATCATAATCGCCAAGCAGGGTATAGTAAGCCAGGGGCAGGGTATCGGTCGCCAGGCAGGTCATCATATAGCCAAGGGCAGATATAGGTAGCCAGGAGCAGCATCATATAGCCAGGGCAGGTATAGTAGCCAGGGCAGTATAGGTTAGCTCAGAGCAGGAAAAGTAGCCAGGGCAGGTAGTAGTTAACAGGGCCGGGCATCATATAAGCTAGGGCATGGTAAAGTAGTCCAGGGCAGGGCATCATATGCCAGGGCAGGCAGCATATAGTTAGCCAGGTCAGGGAACATATAGCCAGGGCGGGCATCAAAAACCCAGGGCAGGGCCTCATATAGTACCAGGCAGGGTATCAAATAGCCAGGGCAGGGTATCAGAAAGCAGGGCCCGGTCAACATATAGTTAAGCCAGGGCAAGGTAAGGTGCCAGGCAGGTATCATATAGCCAGCAGGGCATCCATATATGTAGCCAGGGCAGGCATCATATACCAGGCAGGGCAATCATATAGTTAGCCCGGCAGGGCATCATATAGCCAGGGCAGGGTATCATATAGGTAGCCAGGGCAGGGCATCATATATGCCATGGAAGGGTATCATTATAGTAGGCCAAGCAGTGCATCATATAGCCAGGGCAGGGTATAATATAGCCATGCAGGGTACTAAGGTAGCCAAGGGCAGATAGGTAGCCAGGGCAGGGTATCATATAGCCAGGCAGGGCATCATATAGCCCGTGCAGGGTATCGTATAGGTAGCCAGGGCAGGGCATCATATAGCCAGGGCAGGTATTCAGATAGTAGCCAGGGCATGTATCATAAAAGCCGGGCAGGGTATCATATAGGTAGCCAGTGCAGGGCATCATTTAGCCATGGGCCAGGGATATCATAATAGGTAGACCATGGCAGTGCAAATCATATAGCCAGGGCAGGTAATCATATAGGTAGCCAGCGCAGGGCATCATAATAGCCAGGTCCCAAAAAAGGGCATCATAATAGTAGGCCAGGGCAGGGTATAGGTAGCCAGGGCAGGCATCATATATCCAGGGCAGGGCATATATAGTAGCCAGGCAGTGGTACATATAGCAGTGGCATGGCCATCAATAGGGAGTCCAGGGCAGGGTATAGGAACCAGGCCAGGGTATCATATAGCCAGGCGGCATCATAATAGCCAGGGCAGGGCAACATATAGGTAGCCAGGGCAGGGCAATCGATATAGCCAGGGCAGGGTATCATATAGGTATCCATGGCAGGCATCAATATATCAGGGCAGGTACATATAGCCAGGGCGCGTGCCTCATTATAGCCAGGGCAGGCCGGGGGGGGCACATATAGGTAGCCAGGGCAGGTATAGTAGCCAGGCATGGATCATATAGCCAGGGCAGGACATCATATAGGTGCCAGGGCATGGCCTAAATAGCCAGGGCAGTGCATAATATAGTACCAGGGCAGGCATCATATAGGAACCAGGGCAGTGTAAAAAAAAAATTCCAAAATATAGCCAGCAGGGCATCCATATAGTAGCCAGGGCAGGTAGTAGGTAGCCAGGCAGGTATCATATATCCAGGGCAGGGCATCATATAGGTAGCATGGGGCAGGGCATCATATAGCCAGGCTGGGTACATATAGGTAGGCCTGTGTGGGGGGAGGCATCCAAATTGCCAGGCGGCAGGGTATCATATAGCAGGGCAGTGCATCAAAAAAGCCAGGGCAGGGCATCATATAGGTAAGCCAGGGGCAGGGTATAGGTATCCAGGCAGAGAAACCTATAGCCAGGGCAGGGCATCATATAGCCAGGGCAGCATCATAAAGGTAGCCAGGGCAGGGACATCATATAGCCAGGCAGGGCATCATATAGGATGCCAGGGCAGGGCTATTCATAAAGCCAGGGCAGGGCATCATATAGGTAGCCAGGGCAGGGCATCATATAGCCAGGGCAGGGTATCATATAGGTAGCCAGGGAAGGGCATCATATAGCCATGGCAGGGTTTCATATAGGTAGCCAGGGCAGTGCATCATATAGCCAGGGCAGGGTATTATATAGGTAGCCAGGGCAGGGCATCATATAGCCAGGGCAGGGTATCATATAGGTAGCCAGGGCAGGGCATCATATAGCCAGAGCAGGGTATCATATAGGTAGCCAGGGCAGGGCATCATATAGGTAGCCAGGGCACTGCATCATATAGCCAGGGCAGGGTATCATATAGGTAGCCAGGGCAGGGCATCATATAGGTAGCCCAGGGCAGGCATCATATACCAGGGCCGGGCACATATAGGTAGTCTGGCAGGGCATCAAAATCCAGGGTCAGGGCATCATATAGACACCAGTGCAAGGGTATCTAATAGCCAGGGCAGGGCAACTTAAAGGTAGCCAAGGGCATGGAATAGGTAGCCATGGGGGCAGGGAAATCATATAGCCCAGGGCAGCATCATATAGCCAGGGCAGGCATCATATAGTAGTCCAAGGGCAGGGCATCCTTAGCCGAGGGCATTGGTATCATATAGGTAATCCAGGAGAAGGGCATCATATTGCCCAGGCAGGTATCATAAAGCCAGGCAGTGCATCATATAGCCAGTGCAGGCAATCATATAGAAGCCAGGGCAGGTGAGGTAGCCAGGGCAAGAGTATCATAGTAGCCAGGGCAGGGCATCAATAGCCAGGGCAGGCATCATATAGGTAAGCCAGGCGAGGCATCATAATACCAGGGCAGGGCATCATATAGGTAGCCAGGGCAGGGCATCATATAGCCAGGGCAGGGCATCATATTAGGTTAGCCAGGGCAGGCATCATAATAGCCATGGAAGGGTATCATATAGGTACCAGGAAGGGCATCATATAGCATGGCAGGGTGTTCATATAGGTAGCCAGGCAGGCATCAACATAGCCAGGGCAGGGTATTATATAGGTAGCCAGGGCAGGGCATCATTAGCCAGGTGCAGGGTATCAGATAGGAAGCACAGGGCAGGGCATCATAAGCCAAAGCAGGGTATCAAATAGTAGCCAGGGCATGGCATCATATAGGTAGCCAGGCAACTGCATCTATATAGCCAGGCAGGGTATCATAATAGGGTAGCCAGGTCAGGCAACATATAGGTACCAGCGCAAGGGCATCATAAGCCAGGCAGGGTATCATATAGTAGCCAGTGGCTAGGCACATGATAGCCATGGCAGGGCATCATATAGGTCCAGGGATTGCATCATATAGCCAGGGCAGGGTATCATCCAGGTGGCCAGGGCAGGGCATCATATAGCCAGGGAATGGGCATCATATAGGTAGCCAGTGCAGGGTATAGTTAACAAGGGCAGGGTCTCATATAGCCGAGGTCATGCATATATAGATAGCCAAGGGCAGGGTACAGGTTGCCAGGGCAGGGTATCATATAGCCAGGGCAGGCAATCATATAGCCAGGCAGGGCATCATATAGTAACCAGGCATAGGGCATCATATAGCCAGGGCAGGTACCATATAGGTCGCCAGGGCAGGGGCATCATATAGCCAGGCAGGGTATCATATAGCCAGGGCAGGGCATCATATAGGAAGCCCAGGGCAGGGCATCATAAAGCCAGGCAGGGTATCATAGAGGTTGCCAGGGCAGGGCATCATATAGGTAGGGCCCCAAGGGCAGGGAATCATATAGCCAGGGCAGGGTATCGATATAGGTAGCCCAGCAGGGCCATCATATGGTAGCCAGCAGGGCAACAAGATAGCCATGCCGGTAACCATATAGGTAGCTCAGGCAGGCATCCATATAGCCATGGCAGGGCATCATATAGGTAGCCAGGGCAGTGCAATCATATAGACAGGGCAGGGTTATGCATCCAGGTAGAGCCAGGGCAGAGGCACATATAGCCAGGGCGAGGGCACATATATGTAGCCAGGGCAGGTATAGGTAGCCAGGGCAGGGTATCATATAGCCAGGGCAGTGCATCATATAGGAATCCAATGGGCAGTGGTAATAGGTGCCAGGCAGGGTATCATATAGCCATAGGGCAGGGCAGCAACATAGCAGGGCAGGCATCATATAGGTAGCCAGGCAGGGCACATATAGCCAGGCAGTTTGGTCCCATAATATGATATCCCGGGCCGGGCATCATATTAGCCCTGGCAGGGTATCATATAGTAGCCAGCAGGCAGACATAATAGCCCTGGCAGGGTATCATAAAGGACCATGGCAGTGCTCATATAGCCAGGTGCAGGGTATTATATAGGTAGGCCAGGGCTGGGCATGCATATAGACCAGGGCAGGGCCTCATATAAGGTTTAGCCAGGGCAGGGCATCATACTAGCCAGGGCATGGCGATCATATAGGTAAGCCACGCAGGCATCATATAGCCAGGGCAGGGGGGGGGGGGGGGGGCATCATAGTAAGGTAAGCCAGGGCAGGTGCATCATATATGTAGCCAGGGCAGGGTATCATATAGCCAGGGCAGGGCATCATAGTAGGTAGCCAGGTGCAGGGTAAAGTAGCCAGTGCAGGGTATCATATAACTTACAGATGGTTTTTTTTTTAAGATAAACATCTTCAGCCAATGGTAATCTGCTTGCCTGGATATCTTAAAGACAGTACCACTGTCTTAAAGTTTTCTCGTAATTTAAAAGGAGCACTTGTATTTCAATTGAGCTAATTACTTGACGTAACCATCATTCACTCAAATATACCCCAATCTTTAGTCAGAGTGCGGTAGCAATCTCCCCTCAAGAAACAAAAGATATACACAGAGAGATACACGTTTTCTTACTATAAAGTATAGACTTCATAAATCCTAGCAATTATATTTGAATTCAATCACGAGTAATACTTGGCAATTACTTGGGGTCCCGATGGAGCCTTCCTGCCTCCCCCCTCTCGGCAAACTTAGGACATGGGATGGTGGGAGCAACAATGTAATATAACATATAAAACACCCTTTTTCAACATGATGTGGTCTGGTATGGTGCTACCAATTGACGACCACTTGCTTGCTGGGGTCGTGATGTGGCGTCCATACCAGACTTCATTAATTATCTTAATGAACAATAATAACAACTTAACATTTTACCCACTCAGTATGAAAAAAACTAGTATTGCAATTCTGGAATAATATTACTGATGGGAATCCAGATAATAATAGGGATGTTACTACCCTGTATAGGAAACCCACCAAGTGGTAACAAGATCTTACGTGCTAATAAGTTGCCACCCCAACCATACCATAGATTCCATTCCATGGGGGAGTACTATCGAGCAACGCAGATCCTGCACTATTGAGTCAGACTTCTGTAATCAGGTAAAAATGATAGAAGCCAGACTGAAATGAGAGGATACAATAAAAAGCAAATGCATCGAGCAAAAAGTAGAATTCAAGAAAAACGCAGGTTGCTTTTTTTAGCCCCCAAAAAGAATATCAAAAAACAGTTTGGTACGGTATGCTCCATCACGTATAGCCAAAAATTTAATACAATAAGAAAATTGTTTTTTCAAAAATGTTAATATTTTAAGACAGGATAAAATATTGGTGGAACTAGTGGATGAAGGCATACACTTGGTGGCAAAACGTAGTAAAACCATTGGATCAGAAATATCCCCTAGCACTTTTTCTGACATTTCCGTTAAAAATACCTGGCTCTCTTCTAAGGGCTTCTTCCCATGTAATAAAAAGAGATGTGGCATATGTAAATATACTATAAAACAAAACACCTTTAACCCCTTAACGACCTTAGACGTAGCCATACGTCCAGGTCGTTTGGGGGTTAACGCACCTGGACGTATGGATACGTCCTGAGGATCGCGCAAACTCTAAAGCAGAGTTCGCGCGATCGGCGTGGGGTGTCAGCTGTATATTACAGCTGACATCCCGCAGCGTTGGCCCCGACCCCGGATCGCTCCGGGGGGGCCGGTTAACCCCTTAATTATCGCGACGATCGTGTCGCAATAACTAAGGGAGACGCAGGAGGAGATCGCTCCTCCTGCGTCTCTGTCGGCGGCAGCAGCGCACGGATCGGGCGATCCGTGCAGCTCCTGCCCTCTGACAGACAGCACGGAAGGCAGAGAATGCCTTCCGGGTTGTCTGTGACGTCACGACGCCCGGCCGTGCCCTGTGGGCATGTCCCAACATTGTGACTGACAGTTGTCATAGGAACCAGTCATAGCAACAAGCTATGCACTGATTCCTATTGAATGAGAGATCTAAAGATCTCTCATTCAAATCCCTATGGGGAAAAGTAAAATAAAAATGTGAAAAAGTGAAAAAAGTAAAAAAAAGTGAAAAACAAGTAAAACACAAACACGAAAAATAAAATAAAAATATGTACACCGCCCTTTTCCCCTTTACAAACGCCAATCGCCCCAAAAAAGATAAAAATAATTACAGTACCCATATTTGGTATCACCGCGTGCGTAATGACATGCCCTATAAAACTTCCATGTTAATTAACCCTTACGGTGAACGCCCTAAAAAAAAAAAAAAAAAAACATCACAGAATTAAGATTATTGTTCATCTCGCAGCACATAAAATGGAATAAAAAGCATCAAAAACTCCTAGAAACGCCAAGTTGTACCAATTAAAACGTCAGTTCATCCCGCAAAAAAT
>JAODAL010049882.1:0-27840 GCA_025379985.1 Phyllomedusa bahiana | reverse complement strand
AAAGTCCAGACCCGGGACCCTTTTTTAGAAATTTCTGGGCGAAAAGGTTCAGCATGTGCCAGGCAAGGGATGTGCTCCAGCCTCCCAATATTAAGGGGGGCCAGCAATTTGGATCGCCCCACCCCCTTCCCTGGCACGGGTTTCGTGGACCCAGCCGCGCTCGGTTCGTTGCGGAAGCCGTCCACGCTCCTGACCTGTGTGTGGACGGTTCCAAGAACAGATTAATTTAAACACGGCCTGGTTTCTTGGGCATGTGATGCCACCAGGGACTTGGGGGAACGAGCCCCCCCCATCCCTGGGGGGGTTTTTTAAGAGCGTGCCCCGGCCCGAGAGCCCCCGTCCCCCCCCAGAACATCCACCCACTCCCCCAGTGAGCTTCCAGAGATAAAGGGGCCCTTGGCGTGCTTATAGCCTGTGTCGGTGGCAGAGGGGATTTTTCCGGCCCACAGTGCAGACAATGGCTTGAATTTTTGATGACAGTGGTTGGGGGCCGGGAGGGACGGTTTTTTCTGGCAAAGAAATGCCTGCTCGGATCTGGTTTTTGGGGGGCAAGGGCCATGAGTGGCGGAACCCATCTGTGCCCACCAGAGGGGAAAGGCCCAATTTTTCAAGGCCAAAAGTGGAAATGCCGACTTCGGGTTTTTTGGGCTTTGGGATGGTTTTTGGGTTAAAGTTTTTTTTCTGCTCCAAACCTGGAAACAAAAGGTGGCGCTAGACTGGTGCTGTACGGCGTGCAGGTCGTCAAAGGGCGGAAGGGGAAGGGGTTGGGGAGGGGTCTCTGGTGGTGCTGGGGGTACTGGGGGCGAGGGTGGAGGCTAAAGCGGAGGCGTTTCCCTGATATGACTCTGAGAGACATGGCAGGGGGAAAACCTTGTGGGGTGGAGTGGGGGGGCGGGACCGGGGGTGTGACAGGGTTTTGTAGGCCCCGGCGTCGGCGGCCTTTTTTGGCAAGGTTGCCTCCATTTCAACTCATGCTTCGCGCTGAATAGACTGTTGGTGGGGGTTTAAAAACACCTAGATTCTTGCCCCCCTTTTATGGGTTTTGGGGAAAGGCGGCATATGACATCGCTGGGTGAATCAGAGGCTTGCCAAAGAAGGCCCAGGCTTGAGAGGTCAAGGCCCTTTTTTTTACGGCGATAAGCGGGGACCCGGGTTCCGGGCTAAACGGGTGGGGCAATAATATCAGGGATTCTGCCCCCGCCCTCTCCCTTTTTAAAAGGGCGGGCCCCGAAGCACTCCCCCCATCTTTCTTCCCCTTTCATCCTTGAGAAGCCTCGCAACCCAAATTCGCTGAAAAAAACCACTTTTGGATCCCCCAATGTCAAAATAAACATCATCTTTCCAACACAGGTAAATTCGTCGTCCTGACATTCTGCACCCGGGGACTGGGGGGCTACAAGCAAGAGGGACTGCAATGCTTTCCCGGGACCGCCCCGGGGTTTTTTTTAAACCGATTGCCCCTTTCCTTCTCCTCCTCTGAGGGGCACCCTTAACTGGGCGTCAGAGCATCAAAAAACCCTCTTTTGGCCTCTTGATTTGTTTTGACGTTTATTACCCGGCAAATTTGAAATCGGCACGGTTTTTTTTACTTAATCGGATTTTTTAATCACTCGAAAAATTTTAGGTTAAAATTGTGCAAAATTCTATTAATTTTGCGCCATTTTCGCCGCTTCCTGTCTTTTGGGGGCCCAAGCAAATCACCCTTACAAAATAGAGCAGGGTGAAAGTGTGTCCACTTTAAATGACTGGGGAATGTGATGGTTGCGATTGGGGGAAAAAATTCACATGATTTTCCGTTTTACATAGAACCCCCCTTTCCTGTTCATGATCATGTGTGTCACCCGGTTTTCCTAGATTTGGACGCCGCTCTGCCTCTGCCCCAAAACGCTCAGCAACAGCTCAGCAAATTTAAATTCTTTTTTTTCCCACATAGACAGTTTCTATTTTTTAGCGTGACCCTTTTAAATTTTATTTAGATCAGAGATTTGCAGATTTTGGGGTATTGGGCAGAAAATTTAAAAAGGGAAAAAAATTACCGCGTAAAGCCCATGGGGGAGGGGGGGGAGAGAGGGTCGGGGAGGGGGGGGGGGGGGCCGGGGACGAACACGAAAAAGTCTCAAAAGGGGTTTACGGAAAATTGTACAGCCCAAACTTTGTTTAGACATTGCATTGCCTTTTATTAGGATACAATCTTTTCTAGAAATGCAGGTCTAATTTTTTGGTGCAAAACTCCACTTTTTATTACAGTATAATTTCGAAAAGGGGCTTTTTTTTTCAAATTTTTCCCAGTTCCCCCTTTGTTGATATAGCTACCTTTCAGTTTTAAAATTTTTTTTTTTTGTTTGTTTTTTTTTTTTTTTGATAATTTTCCTTTTTTTTATTTTGTTTTTTTTTTGTTTTGTTTTTTTTTGTTTTTTTTTCCCGCAATTTTTGTAGTCACCCCAGGTTGATAGGTGGGCCAAAAAAATTTTTATCCCCTTTTACATTTCAAAATACGTGTTTTTTTCCTTTTGGGGCGGCCAGCTGTGTTTATAGAGCCCCTTGCAGTTTTTTTTTGAATCCCAAAACTTTGTAGTCTCCCCGGGTAACTGATAGGGCCAAAATACCCTTTTAAAAAAACCGTATACATTTTCAGACCGGTGTTTTTTTTTACTTTTGGGGCAAATCAAGCTTTGTTGATAGATCTTTCTTTGCAGTTAAATTTAAAACCGCAATTTTTAGTCACCACAGGGGAAAAAGATAGGTGCCAAAAAATTTCCTTTAAATTTTCCCCCTTTTTTCCTTTCAGATTCGTGGGTTTTTTTTTATTTTGGGGCAGGCCAGCTGTGTTGTTTGAGCCCCTTGCAGTTTTTAAATTTTAATTTTTTCCCCCCCAACCTTTTGTATCACCACAGGTGTTAATGGGTAGGGGCCAAAAATCCTTTTAATATCCCTTTTACCCTTTCAACAGGGGGTTTTTTCACTTTTTGGGCAGTCCCAAACATTGTTTTTATAAAATCAAAATTTTCAGTTAAAAATTTTAATACAGAATTTTGTTAAAAAGGTTGGGAAATTTATTTGGTGCCAAAAAATTCCTTTTATTATTTCCCCGGGGGGTATGTTGTATGTTTTTACAAATTGAAAAAAAGCAAAAAGGTAATAAATTTTAAAAAAATAAAAAAAAACTTCCCCAAAAAAAATTTTGTAAACAAAAGGGCAGTTACCAAAAAATAATTTTAAAATAAAGGAGTCCCCCTGTTTTCAAAAAGCATAATTGGGCCCCTTTGGGATCGTGGGGCAAAAAAGGTTTTGGGGTATGGGGTTGCCCAGGACAGGGATAGACTTTTGGGCCAGTTTAAAAAAAATGGTGGGTTGAAAGACTCCTTTTTTTTGTTTCTTTTTTAAATGTTTGGGGGTCATGCAGGTTTGGGGGGTTTATCTGTGGCCCCGGACAGGTATAGTCAATGCCCGTGAAACTAAAATGGGGGTTGGGAAAAACTCCATTTCTGGCACTTTTTAATCTTTGGGTCAGACCGGTTTTAAAGGTTTATTTGCGGTTAAAAAGGGCAGATATAGTTAATGTCCAGTTCAACTAAAAAGGGGTTCAAAAACTCCTTTTCCCCGGGACTTTTTAAAAATTTGGGGGGGCCCGACAGGGTTTTTTGGTCCCTACTCGGTCCAGGACAGGTATAGTCAATGGGCCAGTTCCCAAATAAAATTTGGGGGTTTTTAAAAACTCCCTTTTTCTTGCCCCTTTTTAAATTTTGGGTCAGACAGGGTTTTTTGGTCATACTGGGTACAGAACAGGTATAGTCAATGTCCTTTTTCAACTAAAAATTTGGTGGTTCAAAAAAAATCCTTTTCCCCGGGACTTTTTAATCTTTTGCGTCAGGGGAGGTTTTAAAGGTCATTTCTGCGGTAAAAGAAAGTTATAGTTAAAGGGCCCCCTTTAACTAAAATGGTGGTTTTAAAGACTCCTTTTGCGGCACATTTTTAAAATTTGGGGCAGAGGTTTGGGTCCCCTTGCTGCGTTCCAGGACAGGGATATTTATTGTTTAGTTTAAAATAAAATGATGGTTCAAATTTATACTGCCTTTCTGGAAAATTTTTTAAATTTTTGGGGGGCCCTGGGAGGTTTTTTTGGGGCAGCGTGGGGGCAAGGGCAGGGGTAGGAAAGGTCGTGATTTTTTTTTCTGTGGCTTTTATAACCTAGTTTTTCTTGCCCAAGATTACATTTATACAGTTTGCTGTTTTGGATGTTAATTCCCCGCTTCTCCCTTTCCCCCTTTGGGTGTAAGAATGAAGGTGGTTTTTTACTCTCCATAGATATTTAATGGTTTATTTGGCGATAAACTATTTTTCGACAAACCGGGTATTTTTGATTTAAATTTCCAATTTTTCGGACTATCCGGAAAACCCATTTAATGTCAAAAGGGAAAACGCTCATCCTACCCCTTGAAACTTTTTAAAATTTCCTTTTTGACCCCAAACCCATTTGTCATCAAAGAGGTCTTCAGAAAATGGATTATCCACAGTGGTGGTACATCGAGTTGACATTAGGGCTGCCTTCGCTTCATAGATGGACGGATGCTGAGGTATGCTGATGACGAGACAAATTGTGGCCGTCTGAACTGGGATTGACGAGGAGGTAAGAAGACTGCTGGATGCATGTTGCATTTTTAAAAAACAAACCACAAAACAACAGATGGCGACGCTGTTCGTTTACTTGAGATTCACAGCCCCTGACCCAGCAATGAACAGCCTGACTGGTCCCTGCAAACCGACAATCCCACTGGTCTTGCGTGTTGTCGCCAGCACTGGAAGGACCACCTTCTCTCATACCTTCTGCCTCCATATCCTAATCCACCCTCTTTGCTCGCTTAACCACCCTGCATATTCGCTCCATGTTCATGAAAGGATAAAATTTGAGAGTGGTATGGAAGATGTTTTGGAACGACTCCTTATTAAAAGACGGCAAAATCACAGCTGATTCCCTCAAATCCCTCAAATCAAACAAAATTGCTGGAATCAAATTTTAACTGCAGGTGGCTCTAATCACACAAAGCTGGACTGGCAAAAGTGCAAAAACACGTACTGAAATGTACTATATGGATAATAAAAGTATTTTTGGCACCTATCTATTCACATGTTGTGAACTGAACACAATTGCTGGGATTCCATTTAACTGCATAAGGAAGCTCTATCAACAAATCTGGACTGGGCAAAAGAGGAAAAAACACGTATCACCCCCCCAGAAATGTGTACGATAATAAAAGGTATTTTTGGCCACAATATCAATTCACCTGTGTGAACAACACAATATCTATATTATCTCAATTTACCTCTATCAACAAATACTGGACTGATCAAAGTGAAAAAACACGTAATCTGAAAATGCAATACGGATAATAAAAGGATTTTTGGCACCTATCAAATTCACCTGTGTGACTACAACAATTGCTGGATCAAATTTAACTGCAAGGTACCTCTATCAACAAATCTGGACTGGGTCAAAAGTGCAAAAACATTATCAAAGTATACGGAATAATAAAAGGTATATTTGCACCTATCAATTCACCTGTGTGACTACACATTTGCTGAATTCAAATTTTACTGCAAGTGTGCTCTATCAACAAAACTGGACTGGGCAAAAGTGCAAAAAAAATGTATCTGAAATGTAATAGCGAGATAACATAAAAGGATTTTGCACCTAACAATGTCACACTGTGGTGCATACACAATTGCTGGATTCAATTTAACTGCAAGGTCCTCTATCAACAAATCTGGACTGGGCAAAAGTCAAAAAACACGTATCTGAAATGTATACGGGATAATAAAAAGGTATTTTTGGCATCTATCAATTAACGTTTGGTGACAACACAATTGCTGGATTCAAATTTAAAACTGCAAGGTACCTCTATCAACAAATCTTGACTTGGGCAAAAGTAGCAAAAAACATGTATTGTGCAATGTTTACGGATATTAAAAGGATATTTTGGACCAATCAATTCACCTGTTGTGACTGCACAATTCCCTGAATTCCAATTTAACTGCAAGTGGCTCTATCACAAATCTGGACTAGGGCAAAAGGCAAAAAAACACGTATCTCTGAAATGTATACGGATAATAAAAAGGTATTTTTTTGGCACCTATCATTCCACCTGTGGTAACTACACATATCTATATTCAAATACTTCACGCAAGGTACCTCTATAAACAAATCTGGACTAGAGGCAAAAGTGCAAGAAACACGTATCTGAAATGTATACGGATAATAAAAGGTATTTTTTGGCAACCTATCAACTGTCACCCTGTGGTGACTACATCACAATTGCTAGGATTCAAATTTAACAGCAAGGTAGCCTCTATCCAACAAATCTGGACAGGCAAAAGTGCAAAAAACATGTATCTGAAATGTATACTGATAATACAAAAGGTAATATTTGCACCTAATCACATTCACCTGTGGTGACTGCACAATTGCTGGATTTAATTTAACTGCCAGATTACCTCTATCAACAAATCTGGAACTGGCAGCAAAAAGTGCAAACACACACGTATCTTGAAAGTGTAATACAGATAATAAAAGGTATATTTTGGCACCTAAATCACCAATTCACCTGTGGTGACTAACGACAATTGCTGGATCAAATTAACTGCAAAGGTACCGCTATCAAACAAATCTGGACTGGGCAAAAGTGCAAAAAACACTATCGTGAGAAATGTATACGGGATAATAAAAGATATTTTTGGCTGACCTATTCAACCTTTTGGTTACTACAAAATTGCTGGATTCAAATTTAACTGCAAGGTACCTCTATCAACAAGGGATATAACTGGGCAAAATGAAAAAGAACACCTATATGAAATGTATACATGATAATCAAAGTGGAGTATTTGCACCTAACAATAGACCTGCTGTTATTAGAAAAGATATCTGTATCCTAATATACAGTTACAGCTGCCCAATATCCAAGTAATATTTCAACAGTAAACTTTAATAATAAAGCTATTTAGCAATGCAATGTCTGCAATACAAGTATCCAGTATCTTTAAAGAGCTTGTCATGTTGTTACGCACGGCCGCAGGGGTCCCCGCCCGTACCCCCAGTGACTTCTACCAGCGGTTAGATGCTCCTGATGCTCTCTTGATCTAACTGAGTTACTAAGAATCCAACAGCTAAAAGTATAGCTGTCTCTGGAACAAATAGAATAATACTTCGCTGAGCTGATCTTGCGCTGAGTCAGAGGGCGCCACAGTCCTACACTGCTTTGAGATACTGACACCACACTGATCATGAACATGAAGTGGCTGTTCTAAGTAAAACAAGTCGTCATGTTGATTTTTCCCAGCCAATCGCAACCATACACATCCCAGTCTGACGCCGCACACACATCCACCCTGCTCTTTTCTGTAATCATGATTTGCTGCCCCGCCAAAATTACAGTAAGCGCGAAATGCGCATAATAAGAAATATTGCACAGATTTAACCTAAAATATCGAGTATTTTAAAAAAATCCAATCCACGTAAATACCGTGCTCCGATTTCAACATTTGTCGATTAATAATCGCATCAAACAAGTGTTATTTTAGATGTTAATATGCAACCACAATTACTAAGAACACAGCACAGCTAGAACACAGAAGCAAAATAAACACTGACATACAGTGACTGTCAGGTGACATGCTCTCTTAATTGAATTGTTCACTTCTCCTTTTTTTCTGCATCCCATCCAGATTGTCATGGTGACACATGCATATCTGCAGAATTTACCACACAAACTTCTTAGACTCCTCACTTTTCCAGCACCTCCCTATCTATTTCCACCTCTGTACAAACTCCTGATCTACAGTGTCCCAAATGGTAATAATGGCCCTCTTGTGGCAAAAACAATAAAAGTTCTCCCAGATGGCTAAGGGGCTCCCATTGTGCACCCAGTTTTAGTCTTCTTTTGTGTCCCCATATAGTACGTAGATAAACCTCAAAATTAGGTAGGCAGATAAGTTGGCACCCTTTAAGGTAAGTAGACTCCATTAGATAGGTAGCACCCTCAATAAGAAAATATGTAGCAAAGATTAAACTGACAGATAATGCACCATGACATCATGCTACCGAATGTTATCTTAACTTTTTCAGTGCTTTTATATGCTTTGTTTGAGATCTAGGAACAAATCACAACCATGATATTACTGTCAAGCTAAACTTTGCTACATTTGTAGGTAGATAGATGCCCCCGCCCAATTGGATCTGGTGCATCTTAATTTCCGTCTCCTGGTTTTGTTCCCTTGCCTTGCCAGCATAAAACCTCAACCTTTGATTTGACCCACTTGTACTGTTGGGAACTTGCAAAAAAGTAAAATAGATTGGTTTACAGTTGCAGCACCCACCACAGTGTCTCCAAACATTAGAAGGCATGTCCACAGCCTTTAGGTTGTAAGTAACAAGTTGCCGCCCAAGGCCTAAAGTGTGCCAAGAAACCCACACACTGCTTATCGTTATGTAGATGCCAACTCATTTTAGGCAGCTTCATGCAAGGTGTTGCTGGTTTCATATAAATAAGGCTCAATAATTAAATTCCTATTTTTCCAACATAATAGTTCGCTGTAAGTAAATGAGGACACTTTTATTTACATTTACAAACCCCATGGATACCTTGTTCTGCTCTCAGCTAAGATGTGGATACAATTAATTACAGTCTAGGCAATGCTCTCTCAGCTAAACAGTTTGAATTCTAGACTAATATATTGCAGTAAACGATAAGCGAGATTTGCACAACTACTGCCTCCTGTGGATATATTTTGTTGTTGCAAATACAATAAAAGATAGAGAACCTGTGCAGAACTCTATATTTAGGAAGCCCTTGTGACCCTTTTTACAAGGCATATTGAAATCCTGAAACAAATTATCTGGACTTGAGTTGCAGTAAACACATAGAAAATCTTTCTTTTCATTTGTCCCTGCTTTCCTAAAAGTATATTATCATTCTAAGTATATTTAAAGATTATTACCAGTACATTACTTTTATTTCCACTTAACGTGTTTGTTCATGAGACTATCAATACTAAGAGAATAACAACAAATTGCTTCTATTTCATTAAACACACTGGATTCAAACTATCTCTTTGATGTAAAATGTTGCTTGATGTTAATTGAAAGCAATGATAGTTAATTTTTTAACAAAGGAAAAATTGCATACTGTTGTTATGCATACAAACATTATTATCAAGCTTGCACTTACTTAGTGTTCCCTTGACAATTTTTGGTGACTGAGATTGTTTGGGGATATTTTTGGGTCATAGATTCTGAAAATGACATTAGTTTTGCTCCTTTAGGTCTGCTTATCAAGATATGACATATATCTGTGAATGCATACATTTTGTATAACACATGTAATGAATGGCAGTCAACACTAATGGTACAAAAACAAAAGTGTTTTCATTGAGTCCTGTCGCTGTGATTTCTTGCAATGCTCCTGGACATTCATGCTGGATGCTCCAACTATAGTCCACCATTAAATGAGTATCCCTTCGGCCACTGTACCATTTTTCCATGGTCCTTATTTCGTGGTGAAATGATTCACCCGGTTCATCATTTACATTACCAAGACAATCTGGAAATCAATCCAAATGGCTGTGGAGGTAATGCAATTTGATGCTCATGTGCAAAAAGAAACTGAAGCGTTCATCTCCATCAAATTCATATATGTATATACATACATGCACATAATCCATAGTGTACACTGGGCTTTTCCTCAATGTTTTATGCCTTAATATCCTACCGTCTTGAATCACTAAGAAAATACTTTTTGAAAAATATTTGAAATTTATTATGAAGATCTCATTATATTGATTTAAAACTATAATTAAGATATTCCTGATGTTAGCAAAAACAAAATAATTTAACTTTTTTTTTTTTTATTTTTTTTTTTTTTATTTTTTTTTTATTCTTTGAAATTTTTTTAAATTTTTTTTTTTTTATTTTTTTTGTTTCTTTTTTTTTTTTTTTTTGTGTTTTTTTTTTTTTAATTTTTTTTTATATATTTTTTACTTTACCCCGTTTATACCTGTTTTTATTTTTTTTTTTTACCCCCTTCTCTTTTCTTTTTTTTTTAACCCGCTTCCACCCCCACTCTTTCTTTTATTATTTTTACCTCCCCGCCCTTTTTTTTTTAGATTTTTTTTTTTTTTTTTATTCTTTCTTTTATTTCTTGTATATATTTTTATTATTTTTTCTTTTTTTTTTTTTTTTATTTTTTATTTATTTTTTTGAATTTTTTTTTTTTTCTTTTTCTATATTTTTTCTTTTTTTTACAGCCCGCCTTTACCTCCCTTTATTTTTTTTTTTTTTTTTTTATTTTATTATTTTTATTTTTTTTTTTTTTTATTTTTTTTTTATTATTTTTTTTTTTTTTTTTTTTTTTTTGTTTTTTTTTTTTACCCTTTTTTTTTTTTTACATTTTTACTCCCCCCATCGTTATTTTTTACTCCCAATTTAACTTTTGATTATTTTTTTTTATTTTTTATTTTGTTTACAATTTATTTTTATTTTTAATTTTTTCTTTTTTTTTTTGGATCTTTCTTTTTTTTTTTTTTTAACTATATACAGTTTTTTTTTCTTTTTTTTTTACCTTATTTTTTAATTTATTTTTTTTTTTTTTTTTTTTTTTTTTTTTTTTTTTTTATTTTTTTTTATTATTTTTTTTTTTTATTATTTTTTTTTTATTTATTTTTTTTATTTTTATTTTAACCATACCCTAGTTTGAAATTACTGATTCATTATTCAGTATTCACATATGACTGCTAAAACCAATTTTCAAGCAATATAATGCTGTGACATTTCTAAATTAAAATTTTAGACAACGAAAGAGCTTTTTCAGGGAATCAGTCTATTGTTTTGTAAAAGTAAAGGCTGTTTTATGTGTTTGAGTGCCAGAAAATGAAAGATTTTGTAAAAAAAAAAAAAGGGTGTTTAGTAATAAAAGAAGCAAATGTCATCTAACCAGGACTGAAAGAGAACCAAGGATAAGTACATTAAAGTCTGCAGTTATAGAAACAGATGCTTTAGAGGTCCTGCGTTGTCAGTTTCTTAAAAAAGTACACAGTAAATATTAGAATCACCTGCAACAATAAAATATCATGCTAGGATAGTTTTACTGGCCTATTAGAGAAAAAGGCAGACCAATAAACTAAAAAGGTTAACACTCTGCTTAATAACAGTGTCTTATACCAAAAGGTCAATATCTACTGTAAATTTCATAACATTAGGACATTCAAAATAATGCTAAACTTGGCAAAAGCTATACCATGACAAAGCAGGGATATAGTTTTTAACAGATTAGCCAAAGTAGCTGTCAATCTTGTAGGTTAAACTCTATTGTAAAATAAGAGAAAAAAATCCAGATTGGCATACAGTAAATTGGTTAAGGCTTTATTAACATGGATGAAGATCTCTATGATTATCAATGGAACTGTCCAATACAGTAGGTAGAATTCCGATCTGGCCATGCTCAGGTGATGGCACACATGGAAAAATAAAAAAAATTAGGATGGGAGAATGGTTTTCTGGAAAAATATTCAAATGAAGAAAGTTCCACTGAGGACCGAAACATTCGCAATGAGTGATCCAGAAAAATTTTTTCTGATAAATTCTTGCAACCTCCTTGTCTGGAACTAGATATTTGTTTTTTAAACTTTCCACAACCTTTTTTTTTCCTTTTCTTTTTGTTATTACAAAATAAAATTGTAGTACTATTTATCTGAGAGTGCCACTGATAATAATAATGGGGATTATGAGCCTTTCAGTTGGTACCAAAAATAAAATAATATTTTTGAAATGTATGTAGGTTTATTCCATTTAGTTGCTATATACAGTGGGTGCGGAAAGTATTCAGACCCCTTTAATTTTCACTCTTTCTTTCATTGCAGGCATTTGGTAAGATCCAAAATGTTCATTTTTTGGCTCATTAATTTACAGACTGCACCTCATCTTGAAAGAAAAAAAACAGAAATGTAGATATTTTTGCAAATTTAATAAGCAAGAAAAGAATGAAATATCCACATGTTCATAAATGAGTATTATAATTCTGTACCGTGTAGCCATAGAAAGTAGTAGAAATAAGTGAAGAAAATCAGGCGATACTCTTTTAGAGCTAACTGAGCAATATTTGGATATGAGCTTCAAGAAGGACTAGCTCTCTTCATACAAGACATGATGTTTATATTAACAAACTGGAAAAATACACAGACCTTTATACCACACAAGACATGGATCTTCAAGAGTTATCTTAGAATTCTTAAAATAACAAAAATAGCGTACAACTATAGGGTAAAGCATATTTAACAACTGTCACGAATTAAAACATTCCTGGAAACTTGTTGAGTCGTGACGGGAGTGAGATCAGAAATTATTTCCTCTTATCTTTATATGCAATCAGGGGAGATTAGTTGACACCACAGTTCACAACCTAGCTTGACATGAAGCTGGCATGACTATTTAACCCATTTTGCAGAGTTTTAAATTTTTGCAAACTTGGAAAAGATCCCCCCAGAGGCCTATAACGAATGACAACTGGAGCGAATATGGAATAAACAAAGTATCCTAATTCAGTGTCCGAAGCAGGTGGAATTAGCTTATCCAGAGGATCCAACCGGGAGAAACATGATCGTCCCAACGAAACAAGTCACACAGCTCATTCCTGTTCATACTCAGCCACACAATTTTTACTTTCTTGAAAGACCTGTAACTACAGCAAATGGGAACTTCCATGGGGTCCAGAAGTGCGCCCACACATATGCAAATCTCTTTACTGGCGGCAACTGGAAGGAGCATATTTATCAACATGCACACACCAAACCCATGATGTACCTCCGTTATATTTGATGATATCATTGTCATCTGGACTGCGGCGAGAGGCCCTTACAAATTCCAAATTCCATAATGACTTCAATAACTTTCACCCCACCATTAACCTTAAACTTACCTTATCAGAGAGCAAAATCCACTTTCTGGATACTACAATACACATCAAAACACTCCTGGCAACTCACATCAGTGTACCACAACCCACAGACAGAACGGCCTACCTCAAGGAATTACAGCTTCCACCCAAGCACACAAAACAGTCTATTTCTATATACAAGCCAGGCTATACGGTAGCAATCTTATTTGCTCCGACAAAGCAGAACCTGACAAGACACCTTCTGGATCTGAGGAACAAAATTTCTCAACTAGTATACAGACCAAAATTGACTGACAACCCAAATCAGCAAAGCAAGCAGCCATCACAGAGACAGTCTGCTCACTGACTACAAAGGTACACCCAGAAGGAAGAACGAGATCTAGCCCCTAAGTTGTCACTACAACCCCCAGCTGGAGAACACTACGAAAGATGCCAAGGAAACTTCAACCTGTGCTACATAGGGACAACAAGACTCAAAGACATATTCCCAAGTCCCCCCTATCCTCTTCTTTTCGAGCCAACCACCAAACCTGTGGCGCATTATTGTCCCGAGCGCTCTGAGTCCCCAACTGAAAGATGCACCCTCACCCTGAGCCTGCAGAACAGTGCAAGACCTCAGACACATCCACCTAGGCTGAGAACAGTGTACCTATCCCACAAACCCAACAGGTGCCCAGAAATAGGGACAATTACTGACAGTCATAGCCAATGTGCGGTGTATCTGATTCAGTTTACAAGCTATTGTCGACCACAGCCTCTATTGGGGGAAACAGGGCAGAGGAGACTTCAGCCAGCGCATGAACTCACATAGATTCACCATTAACAACAACAGAACGATCTGGCCGGCACAATTTACTTCTGAGAAACAATCAATCCATGGAAGATTTGCAGGTAACAGTCCATAATTGGGAGATATTAAGCACTCAAAGGGAGAGGAAAGAATGGGAATATAAATTAATGCAAAAAATTTAAAACTCTGAACAAAATGGTTACAAAGTAGTGCATGCCAGCTTCATGTCAAGCTATATGTGAACTGGTGAATGCAACAAATCTCCACTGATGCATATAAAGATAAGAGAAATAATTATCTGATCACAGTCCCGTCACGCCTCACAAGTTTCCAGAACTGTTTAATTCTTTGACAGGTTTAAATAACTGCAGTACCTATATTTCGCATTTTGTTATTTTATAGAATTCTAAGATCCGTTGAAGATCCATGTCTTGTGTGTATAAAAAGTCTGTGTATTTTCAGTTTGTTATATTAACATCATGTCTTAAGAAGAGAGCTATCCTTCTTGAAAGCTCTCCTATCAAATATACTCATTTATCCTCTAAAAGGTATCGCCTGATTTCTTCACTATTCTACGATGGTCATAAAATATTCAGACGCCTTTGAGCTGTGATACTCATATTTAACTCACATGCCTCTCCATTTTCCCTTTTCTGATCCCTCCTTGATAATGGTTCAACTCCTTCATTGGAGCTCACTGTGTTTTACAAATAAACAGATTGGACTTGATAAGGACAGGATACACCTGATCTATATAAGACCTCATAGCACACATGCATGACAAGAGCACATGAAATCATAAGGTCTAAGGGAATCGCCCAAGGGAGCTCAGAAGACAGAAATTTGTGCAAGGGCACAGATCATGGCCCAAGGTTACAAAACAATTGTTCTGCAGCACTCAAGTTTCCTAAGCAGCACAGAGCATCCATAATCCTGAAATGGAAGAAGTTTTGGATGACCACAACTCTTCCTCAACCTGGCCGTCCAGCCAAACTAAGCAATCGTGGGAGAAGAGCCTTGGGGAGAGAGTAAAGAAGAACCCCAAGGTCCACTCAGATCTAGAGCTCCAGAGATGCAGTAGGGATATGGAAGAAAGGTCAACAAATGTGGCCCTCCACCAGACATGGCTTTATGGCAGAGTGTGCTGATGGAAGCCTTTCCCAACAGTGAAACATGGTGGTTGCAGCATCATGTTATAGGGGTGTTTTTTCTGCTGCAGCGACAGGACAACTGGATTGCAACTTGAAGGAAATATAATGTGGCCAGTACAAAGAGATATCCTGGATGGAAACCTCTTCCAGAGGTGCTCTGGACCTCAGAACTGGCCGAAGTTCTTCTACCAACAAGACAATGAACCTAAGCACACAGATAAAATAATAAAGAAGTGACTTCAGAACAACTCTGTGACCATTCTTGACTGGCCCAGTCAGAGCCCTTACCTAAACCCAATTGAGCATCTCCAGAGAGACTTGAAAATGGCTGTCCACCAACGTTCATGTCACCATCCGTGGTAACAGTATGCACTGAGGCGCCGAACCATGAGCCAGCGGGCACAGACGGGTACTGACACTCTAGGCGAACCATGAGCCAGCAGCATAGACAGGGACAGACACTCAAGGTGAACCATGAGCCAGTGGGTACAGAAGTTCTGGTAGGCACGTAGGTGTGATCACCGCAGGCGAGATGGTAGATGGAGATGCACGCCAGGGAGGGGAGTCTAAGAGGCCCCCGGTCTGACTTAGCTGCGGGGAACCCCCAGGTCGCTACCTCTGACGTGGCTACCTGCGGTGACAGCCGAGGTGCCTGACATGGAACACCAGGCACTAGGAGGGGTGGTAGACAATGTGCAACAGGTAAACGTATGCAAGCAGGATACAGCAGGATACTGAACAGGTGCAACAGTAGGATACAGCAGGTACAGGACATGTGCAACGGCAGGATACAGCAGTTACTGGACAGGAGAAAGGATAGCAGAAGACAGCAGGGTGGTCAGGAGCTCTGATGGACTGCAGGAACTGAACCAGGCACCACAGGGGTTAAGTACTGAATAGCAGAAGCCAGGAGCTGGACAGGAGCTCTGATGGACTAGCACAATGCACAACAATGGACTGACCCAGAAATAAGGACAGGAAGTTCCTCTTATACCCAGGGGTCATAGATCAAGAGGAAGGCAATCAGGACACAGAACCTATAAAAGGCAGGAAGCTGCCGCACGCGCGTCCTACGAGGAGCAGTGCGCACACAGGATCCCAGGGAGCTGGAGCGATGGCCGGTAAGTACGAGGACACTCTCGCAGCAAACAGGAAAACAGGTCCCTGAGACCCCAGCACAGAGAGCCATAGCCGAGGCAAGGCAGGCACGGACACACTGACGGTCCAAGGCAGGGACCACGGCGTGAACCATGACAGTTCACCATCCAACCTGAGGGAACTGGAGAAGATCTGCAAGGAACAATGGCAGAGGATCCCCAAATCCAGGTGTGAAAACCTTGTTGCATCATTCCCAAGAAGACTCATGGCTGTAGTAGCTCAAAAGGGTGCTTCTACTCAATACTGAGCAAAGGGTCTGAATACTTAAGACCATGTGATATTTCAGTTTATCTTGTATAATACATTTGCAAAAATATATAAATTTTTGTTTTATTTCCTTCAATATGGGGGGGGGGGGTGCAGAGTTTACATTAATGAGCAAAAAAATGAACTTTTTGGATCTTACCAAATGGCTGCAATGAAAGAAAGAGTGAAAAAATTAAAGGGGTCTGAATATTTTCCGTACCCACTGTATTTATGCAAAAATTGACATTACATACTGTCAGATGAGAACAGGAAAATAAATTCTCAATGTTACCACCAAGGTAATTCAAAATTGTATTCTGTGTTGCTTTATAGCTAAATAACTGAGCTAGCACATATCCACCTTCATTTCTTTTTTTCAGATCGCTACTATAAATGACGACATGCAGGGCCTAATAAGTCCTCTACATGCTAGTGTAGTATGTTTTGCATAGTGACCTGAATGGACTGTAAAGAAATAGCAACAGGCATAACATTCTGCACAGATCATAACTCATGCCCATATCAAATGTGAGTTATTCAGTTGACAAAACTCAATGTTACATCATACAGTGTTATCTGTGGTTTTACTTAATACTGTAGATACAATTGTATTTAGTTGCTTTTACTTGTAGATTTGATGTATGTAGTGAGTATCCCGCATGTGATAAAGCACTTAGAAACATAATAATACAACCATGATGCTGGATAATGCTCACATAAGGCAACAAGATACAATAAACATCAGCAATGTAGAAGGTGTTAGTAGTGTTTTCCCTTTAAAAGTAAAAACCTCGTTCTACACAGCTTCTGGCTACACTGAAGCATGTGATTGACATCCGTTCTGCTGCACAGCAATCATTTCAATTCCAACATGTTCAGCAATTTAGCAGCAGTAAGTAAATAGGCCGTAGATGTGAAATGTATTCAGAATCAGAGTATAAAATATGCATGTGTTAATCAACTTAAAAGCAGGTCTGCGTGGGCTCTGAGGCTTTCTGTTCCTCTATAACAATAACTGAGAGAAGGATCTGGAATAACAAGAGAGATACAGTGTCTAGGGGAAATATTGATTCATTCTCATAATACAGTGATAATAACCAAAAATACACCATCAATAATAGCCTGGCTCTCATTCAAAGAACAGTAAACAATTGCACATAAGAATGGCACTGCAGCTAGGTGGTCTTGTAGGTTTAGTTAGCTGATGCATGAAAAAAAAAGCTTTTAACTCCATCATTCACTATAAAGCTTTGTGAGCCCTTCATGAATTTCTCATACTAGTTTACAAAGCCTTTTCCAAAAATCAGGCCAGTAATTTCATTTTCAGTGAATCGCTTATTATTGATCTCAAATAAAAAGTCACCACTACATTTTGAAATACATTCTATGTTACAAAATGCATTCATCTCCAACTCAATTTATGCTGTCACATTTGGCTCTTTTTTAATTTCTTTAAGATTCTGTGATCCAAAGCAAAAAGTTACAAGAGTTCTTTTTCAAAAAATGACATTTGAAGATAAAAAATGTAAAATAAATACCATAATACAAATTTAGTTTGCTGACTCACTAAAGTCTGGAAAATGGATTTCGTGTTGGAAATACATTCCCCATTATTTACTATGGTGAATGTATTTCTGATGCGAAATACGTTGCAAATACGTTGCAAATACGCGTCACAAAGTGTGGCATGTATTTGCAATGTAATTCCGGAACGGAATTTGCATCGGAAATACATAACACAGTATGAAGAATAAAATTGATTGGTCATTTAAATGAAGTACTTAATAAAATAACATATCCAAGTGCTATAACAATTAAATCAATGTATTAGTAAATATTATCCAATAACATTAATGACAATATATATATTCTCTCCTAAGAAAACATTCTCCACTATAAAAAGTATTCCAAAGTCCGTGAAAATTACACTAATTTAACATCAAACAAGCCAATGCAGATGTTGTAAAGATGTGAATTTTGGTCCAATGTTTTATTAAAAAAATGAAGAAGTCTTTGTACAGATGTGAATTTTGGTCTAATGAAGAAGTCTTTATACAGATGTTCATTTTGGTCTATTGTTTTATTAAAAAAATGAAGAAGTATTTGTACAGATGTGAATTTTGGTCTATTGTTGTAATAAAAATTGAAGATGTATTTGTTCTTCATTCACACTTTATTCTATTTTGTATGTCCAGCAAGAGACAGCACAGCACAGGTCTGGCTGGGACATGTGGTTCTCCAAGCAGGATTTCAATGTTCCCAGGGCTTAGTTCTGGACGTATTTACAGACGTATTTACGTCCGTAAAGATATCACCAACCGAGCCTAAAATAATGACCAAGTAGCTTACAATGGCTACCTATGGGAAATCTGGACGTATTTACGGTCATATTTATGACCGTAAATACGTCCGGATTTCCCATTGGTAGTCATTCTAAGCTACCTGGTCCTTGCAAAAGTTATTCAGCCCCCTTGGATTTTTCAACCTTTTGCGACATTTCAGGCTTCAAACGTAAAGATATAAAATTTTAATTTTTTGTGAAGAATCAACAAGTGGGAACGAAATTTATTGGATATTTTAAACTTTTGTAAAAAAAAAAAAAAAGTGAAAAGTAAGGCATGCAATATTATTTGGCCCCTTTACTTTCAGTGCAGCAAACTCACTCCAGAAGTTCAGCGAGGATCTCTGAATCATCCAATGTTGTCCTAAATGACTGATGATGATAAATATAATCCACCTGTATGTACCCAATTCTCCGTATAAATGCACCTGCTCTGTGATAATCTCAGTGTTCTGTTTAAAGCGCAGAGAGCATCATGAAGACCAAGGAACACACTAGGCAGGTCCGTGATACTGTTGTGGAGAAGTTTAAAGCCGGATTTGGATACAAAAAGATTTCCCAAACTTTAAACATCCCAAGGAGCACTGTGCAAGCGATCATATTGAAATGGAAGGAGTATCAGACCACCGCAAATCTACCAAGACCCGGCTGTCCCTCTAAACTTTCATCTCAAACAAGAAGAAGACTGATCAGACATGCAGCAAAGAGGCCCATGATCACTCTGGATGAACTGCAGAGATCTACAGCTGAGGTGGGAGAGTCTGTCCACAGGACAGCAATCAGTCGTACACTGCACAAATCTGGCCTTTATGAAAGAGTGGCAAGAAGAAAGCCATTTCTCAAAGATATCCATAAAAAGTTTGCCACAAGCCACCTGGGAGACACCAAACATGTGGAAGAAGGTGCTCTGGTCAGATGAAACCAAAATCGAACTTTTTGGCCACAATGCAAAAGGATTTGTTTGGTGTAAAAGCAACAGAGCTCATCACCCTGAACACACCATCCCCACTGTCAAACATGGTGGTGGCAGCATCATGGTTTGGGCCTGCTTTTCTTCAGCAGGGACAGGGAAGAAGGTTAAAATTGATGGGAAGATGAATGGGGCCAAATACAGGACCATTCTGGAAGAAAACCTGTTGGAGTCTGCAAAGGACCTGAGACTGGGACGGAGATTTATCTTCCAACAAGACAATGATCCCAAAATCTACAATGAAATGGTTCACAAATAAACGTATGCAGGTGTTAGAATGGTCAAGTCAAAGTCCAGACCTGAATCCAATCAAGAATCTGTGGAAAGAGCTGAAAACTGCTGTTCACAAACGCTCTCCATCCAACCTCACTGAGCTCGAGCTGTTTTCCAAGAAAGAATGGGTAAGAATTTCAGTCTCTCAATGTTCAAAACTGATAGAGACATACCCCAAGTGACTTGTAGCTGTAATTGCAGCAAAAGGTGGTGCTACAAAGTATTAACTTAAGGGGGCCAAATTATTTTACACGCCCCATTTTTCCCTTTTTTATATTTTACAAAACTTTAAAATATCCAATAAATTTCGTTCCACTTCACAATTGTGTCCCACTTGTTGTTGATTCTTCACAAAAAAAAATTAAAATTTTATATCTTTGTTTGAAGCCTGAAATGTGGCAAAAGGTTGAAAACTCCAAATAATTTCACAAGGCACGTTGTGCATATATATAAGCACAACATATATATAAGCACAGATGTTATGCATGTGTGACTCAGTGTATACACAGCCCGCTATCTTCGCTGTTGCCAAAAGCTCTGAGTACTGTGTGTCACGGATCACGCCGCGGTCCCCTGCCATGGACTGCCAGCGTGTCGTGCCTTCCTGGTACTTCCCTGTCCTGTCCTATTGCTTCCTGGGGTATAGGGTGTGCATTGTGCCTCCTAGGGCGCGCACGGCAGCTTCCTGTCCTTTATAGGTTACTTGTCTCTGCCTACTTCCTCTTGACCTATGACCCCTGGCTTTAACAGGAAGTTCCTCCCTTTTCTCTGGGTCAGTCCATTGTTTGTTGCATTGCTGTTTGTTGCAGTCTCATGCTGAGTCCATCTCTCAGCTCCTGCCAGTGTCTCTGGACTTAACCCCTGAGATGCTGGTCCAGTTCCTGTAGTCATCAGAGCTCCTGACCATATGTCTGTTGTCTCCTGCTATCCTGTGTCTGCTGTATCTTGCCGTGATCCCCGTCCTGTATCTGCTGTCATGTTCCTGATGTATCCTGCCGTGATCCCCATCCTGTACCTGCTGTATCCTGCTGTGTTACGTTCGCCCAGAGTGTCTGTCTGTCCCGCTGGCTCGTGGTTCGCCCAGAGTGTCTGTCTGTCTGCTGGCTCATGGTTCGCCCAGAGTGTCTGTCTGTCTGCTGGCTCATGGTTTTCCCAGAGTGTCTGTCTCTCCGCTGGCTGATGGTTCGCCCAGAGTGTCTGTCCGTCCGTTGCCTAGCTCATGGCCAAGCCCAGAGCGTCCGTTGCCTAGCTCATGGTCCAGCCCAGAGTGTCCATTGCCTAGCTCATGGTTTGCCCAGAGTGTCCATTGCCTAGCTCATGGTCCAGCCCAGATCGTCCATTGACTAGTTCATGGTCCAGTCCAGAGCGTCCGTTGCCTAGCTCATGGTCCAGGCCAAAGCGTTGGTACCCGTTTTGGTGCTTTCCCACCCTGAGTCCCCTCTCTTTCTTGCCTGGTGCCCTGTTTGTTTCCTCTCATGCACCTCCTTATCTAGGTGTTCCCTTTACTGGCTATATACAGCCTGTACTTGGTTTTGGGCTTGCCCTGTAGAAGTTGCAGGCCCCTGACCTACGTGGAACGCTATTTTTGTGATTTGGAGGGGGAGAGGGCTTTGAGGGGGGGTACTGTGACGGATCACGCCGCGGTCCCCTGCCATGGACTGCCAGCGTGTCGTGTCCTCCTAGTACTTGCCTGTCCTGTCCTGTTGCTTCCTGGGGTCCTGTGTGGGCACTGTGCCTCCTAGGGAGCGTGCAGCAGCTTCCTGTCATTTATAGGTTACTTGTCTCTGTCTACTTCCTCTTGACCTATGAACCCTGGCTTTAACAGGAAGTTCCTCCCTTTTCTCTAGGTCAGTCCATTGTTTGTTGCATTGCTGTTTGTTGCAGTCTCATGCTGAGTCCATCTCTCAGCTCCTGCCAGTGTCTCTGGACTTAACCCCTGAGATGCTGGTCCAGTTCCTGTAGTCCACAAACCATACAAACTAGAGGCTTTTCATGAAAATTTAGTTTCCAGTTTGCTGGGTGGCGTGGAGTGAGGACGCTTCTGTGTCGGCTCTGACTGGAAACTAAATTTTCATCGTAAGCTGAGTTACAGCTAATTATTGCCCATATCCTCACTATAACTACAACTATAGACTGTATCAGGACCATAGGGTCCAGAAGATTTACAGCATGTGTATATAGAAACTTTGAGTCTAAAGATTGATATTAAATACTGCATGAAAAGCCTCTAGTTTGTATGGTTTGTGAACTGAAGAGGGAAGATTTGGGAGACTCCCTGACTGAGGCAAAGACTGGGCTCTACTAATTACATTGAATTAATTTGTGGCTAAGATATTGTGTGTATTCCAGTTCCTGTAGTCATCAGAGCTCCTGACCATATGTTTGTCATCTCCTGCTATCCTGTGTCTGCTGTATCTTGCCGTGATCCTCGTCCTGTATCTGCTGTCCTGTTTCTGCTGTATCCTGCCGTGATCCCCATCCTGTACCTGCTGTATCCTGCTGTGCTACCTGTCCTGTTCCTGCCGTGGCCTGATGTGGTGTACATCGTATCCAGCTACCTATGTAACTGTCTACCTCCGCCTGTGTTCCTGTCCTGCACCCCAGCTGTCACCGCAGGTAGCCACATCAGGGGTAGCGAAGTCCGTCCCGCTTTGCGGCGGGATCCGGTGAAGACCAGGGGCCCCTTAGACTCTGCTCCCTGGCGTGGTTCTCCATATACCATCTCGCCTGCGGTGACCACAGTGGATCCACACCCAGATGTCAGCGGTCGGCGCTCCAACTTATGCTGTATGTGCGCCGCATCCGTTACACTGTGCATACAGACTAGTCTTTATGATCTCTGAACATTTACTCACAGAGTAAACAAATCACAGCTATCACAGAAGTATTTTTTGTAAAAGTGAATCTACTGACTCTCTTCAAACACTTTTTTCTGTGCGAGAAGAAGAAAAAAGAAGGGAGATTTATTTTTTTTATTATTATTTATTTTATAATTATTTATTTTATAGCGCCATTGATTCCAGGGCACTGTACATTCAAGGGGGTTACATAAATAACATAAGTCAAGTACAATGGTGAAAATATGTGACTAACAACTGGTATAGAGGGAAAGAGGACCTGCCCGCGAAGGCTTACAATGTACAAGGAAATAGGGAAAGAAGAAACAAAAGGTGGGACAGACATGTCTGTGGAGGGTGTAGTGACAGCAGGGTTATTGTAGGTTATAGGCTATCTTGAGATGGATTTTCAGGTACATTTTGAAGCTGGTGAAAGTGGAAGAGAGTCTGATGTGTTGGGGTAATGAGTTCCAGAGAATGGGGGAGGCACGAGAGAAGTCTTGGAGACAGTTGTGTGAGGGTGAGGAGCTGACAAGAGGAGAGCAGAGAAAAAGGTCCTGTGAGGAGCGGAGATTGCATGAGGGGAGATATCTGGAGATTAAGGCAGATATGTATTGAGGAGAGAGGTTATGGAGAGCCTTGTAGGTCATGGTTAGTAACTTGAATTTGTTTTGCAATGGGTAGCCATTGAAGGGATTAGCAAAGGGGAGAGGCAGAAGAGTAGTGAGGAGAAAGGTGCAACTGAGTTGAGGATGGAGCAAGAGTGCTAGACGGGAGGCCACAGTGAAGGATGTTGCAGAAGTCTAGGCGGGAGATGATGAGGGCATGGACCAGCATTTTTGTAGTATCAGGGTTAAAGAATGAGCGGATTCGTGAAATATTTTTCAGGTGGAGGCGGCAGGTGAATATAAGGATTTGGATGTGTGGTTTGAATGACAAAGTGGAGTCAAGGGTTATGCCAAGGCAGCATACTTGTGGGATCGGTGAGAGTGTCGAGCCATTAATTTTAAAAGAGAGATCAGGAGGAGGGATGGTGTGGGATGGTGGAAGGATGATGAATTCAGTTTCCTCTACATTAAGTTTTAGGAGATGGGAGGAAAAAAAGGAGGATATGGATGATAGACAGTCTGGGATCCAGGTCAGTAGAGAGTTAATATTTGGGCCCGAGATGTAAAGTTGGGTGTCCTCAGCATACAGGTGGTATTGAAAGCCAGGTGATGCTATGAGTTGACCAGACCAAGAGTGTAGATAGAGAAGAGTAAGGGACTCAGGACTGACCCCTGGGGGACACGAACAGACAGAGGGCGAGAGGCGGAGATGGTGTGAGAGTGAGAGACACTGAATGCCTGCCAGAATCAAAACACACTTGTTCTCATTTATGAAAAGTGACTAAGCGTAAGACTGTTTTGTTGCCCATAGCAACCAATCAGCGATCAGCTTTCATTTCTTTGAAATGAAAGCTGAGCTGTGATTGGTTGCTGTAGGCAACAAGGACAGTCTTATTCGTAGACAGTTTTCATAAATGAGGCCCATTGTGGCAGATTTACCAATCCTTTCTAAAACTTAGACAAAGGTTTAGGGACCTTTTATTTTGCCAACGGCAATTTGGATATTTTGAACATCATTCGTAGCCATACAAAACTATCAACTTAAAAATCAGCTGCTATGTTTGGTCAACCAGAAAACTGACAGTGCAAAACAAAAGCATCGTGTGGGAGAGGTTTGGGATAGCCGGAAGATGGAGGTTCCCAGCGCAAGCTGGGCAGGCGGAGTGAAGGCAGGAAAGAGCTACTGTGCTGTGGTGGCCTTGCAACGGCTTGCGACCTTCAAACGTTATTATGGTGTGTGATGCCTGCATGTGGAGCCACACCCTGTATGCCTCAATTTGTAACTAGGAGACATACGTACAGTTGTGCTCAAAAGTTACATACCCCGTCAGAGTTTTTGCTTTCTTGGCCTTTTTCATAGAATATGAATGATAACACAATACATTTTTACACTCATGGTTCGTGGTTGGGTGAAGCCATTTATTGTCAAACTACTGTATTTTCTCTCTTTAAATCATAATGACATAAAAAAAAAAAATCAAAATGACCCTGATCAAAAGTTCACATACCCCAGTTCTTACTACCGTGTATTGCTCCCTCTAACATCAATGACAGCTTGAAGTCTTTTGTGGTAGCTATTTTCTCAGATGATAAAGCTGCCCATTTTTCTTGGTCTCCAGTTCCCCAGATTGGCTCAGTGATACTGAGGTCAGGAGAATGAGATTACCACTCCAGAATCTTCACTTTTTTCTGCTGTGGCCAATGACAGATCGACTTGGCCTTGTGTTTTGGATCGTTGTCATGTTGGAACGTCCAAGTACGTTCCATGCACAGCTTCCGGACTGCATTCATCTTTCCTTCAACCTTGACCAAGTTTCTTGTGCCTTTGTAGCTTACACATCCCCAAAACATCAGCGATCCCCCTCCGTGCTTTACAATATAAATAGTACACCCCTCCAAATGTAATGTTTATGGTTGTGGCCAAAGGGTTAGATTTTGGTCTCATCACTCCAAATTACCTGGGTTTTTCTTTGCATCCTGAACAATTTTCCTGGCAGTTGTGGCCGAAATTTTTGTTGATCTACCTGACCATGGTTTGGTTTTTACAGAGCCCCTGATTTTCCATTTGTTAATCACAGTTTGAACACTGCTGACTGACATCATAAATTCCTTGGATGTCTTTTTGTATCCTTTCACTGTTTTATATAGTTCAACTACCTTTTCCCATAGATCCGTTGACAATTATTTTGCTTTCCCCATGATTTACAATCCAGAAACATCAGTGGCTGGATGAGAGATACAAGAGTCTGTCTGGATCCCAGAAACTCACTCAGCTTTTATGTACATACACTGATTAGAAGCAAACAGGTCAAAGGTGAGGATTAGTGATGGGCGAATTTCCATAAATTCGTTTCGTTCACTTCGTCTAATTTCTCGGCAAAAAATATCTTCGTTCCGAATTACTTCGGCACTAATAACGTTAAAAAACATCTATTTCCAGTCTGCACAGAGCCTGCAGGGTGCTGTAGAATGTTGTGCATGCTTAAATATGCAGAGGGAGCTTGGTTTGGTCTTCATACAATATTGTGTTTTAGTATGACACGCACATGACTGCCGCCGCTCTTAGAATCGCTTCACTATAAAATTCCCTTGGCACTTAAGAGGGCAAAACTGACCAAAAAACTGAAGCGGGAATGGTGCCTGATAAAGTCATGCCAGAGAAGGCTGGAAAAAAACAAGCTGAGAGCTCAGGTGGCAACATTAGTGACAGAGGTGTGGAGGTGACGGCGGCAGCCACAGCAGCATGAGGTCAGACAGTGGCACAATGACATTCTGGAGGTGGCAAAAACAGGAGTAGGCCACAGAGTGGGACAATGACACAGTGTGGAGGTCACGGCAGCAGCCACAGCAGCAGCATGAGGTTAGACAGTGGCACAATGACACAGTGTGGAGGTCACGGCAGCAGCCACAGCAGCAGCATGAGGTCAGACAGTGGCACAATGACACAGTGTGGAGGTCACGGCAGCAGCCACAGCAGCAGCATGAGGTCAGACAGTGGCACAATGACACAGTGTGGAGGTCACAGCAGCAGCCACAGCAGCAGCATGAGGTCAGGCAGTGGCACAATGACATTCTGGAGGTGGCAAAAACAGGAGTAGGCCACAGAGTGGGACAATGACACAGTGTGGAGGTCAAGGCAGCAGCCACAGCAGCAGCATGAGGTCAGACAGTGGCACAATGACACAGTGTGGAGGTCACGGCAGCAGCCACAGCAGCAGCATGAGGTCAGACAGTGGCACAATGACACAGTGTGGAGGTCACGGCAGCAGCCACAGCAGCAGCATGAGGTCAGGCAATGGCACAATGACATTCTGGAGGTGGCAAAAACAGGAGTAGGCCAGAGAGTGGGACAATGACACAGTGTGGAGGTCACGGCAGCAGCCACAGCAGCAGCATGAGGTCAGACAGTGGCACAATGACACAGTGTGGAGGTCACGGCAGCAGCCCACAGCCACAGCATGAGGTCAGTCAGTGGCACAATGACACAGTGTGGAGGTCACGTCAGCAGCCACAGCAGCAGCATGAGGTCAAACAGTGGCACAATGACACAGTGTGGAGGTCACGGCATCAGCCACAGCAGCACCGTGAGGTCAGACAGTGGCACAATGACACAGTGTGGAGGTCACGGCAGCAGCCACAGCAGCAGCATGAGGTCAGGCAGTGGCACAATGACATTCTGGAGGTGGCAAAAAACAGGAGTAGGCCACAGAGTGGGACAATGACACAGTGTGGAGGTCACGGCAGCAGCCACAGCAGCAGCATGAGGTCAGACAGTGGCACAATGACACAGTTTGGAGGTCACAGCAGCAGCCACAGCAGCAGCATGAGGTCAGACAGTGGCACAATGACAGAGTGTGGAGGTGGGTGGCAATACCAGTCCCTGGTAAAGATGGTTGGTGGCAGATGGAGAAACTATCAGCAGATGTGTGGCATCAGGCGGGTGGCGGCATCAGAATAGTGGCTGAGGCAGGTAGTTTGAACCCAGACTCATTTCTCACAGTTTGGGTGAGGCGTCATGGCTGATGTAGTCTGACGCCTAAGGCATTGGTGTGTGGAAATCCTGGCCAATCCACGCCTGATTCATCTTGACAAAGGTCAGTCGTTCCACATTTCCCGTGGACAAGCGGGTTCTCCTTGGGCTAACGATGGCCCCCGCCGCACTGAACACCCGCTCTGATGCCACACTACTGGCCGGGCAGGACAGCTTCTCCACTGCAAACTCGGCAAGTTGCGGCCACACATCCAGTTTGGCTGCCCAGTAGTGTTGAGCGATTTTTATCGACAAAGTTGAAATCGGCACGGTTTTTATGGTAATCAGATTTTTCGATCACGCGATAATTTAGTTAAAAATCTGCGCATAATCTATTAATATCGCGCCATTTTCGGGGCTTCCTGACATTTTGGCGACCAGCCAATCAGCTTACAGAATAGAGCAGGGTGAGATGTGTGTGCGACGTCATGACTGGGATGTGTATGGTTGTGATTGGCTGGAAAAATCACATGACCTCGTTTTAACATAAAAAGGCAG
>JAODAL010049881.1:0-27840 GCA_025379985.1 Phyllomedusa bahiana | reverse complement strand
CCCTGCCGCACTAAAACACCCGCTCTGATACCACACTACTGGCCGGGCAGGACAGCTTCTCTACTGCAAACTCGGCAAGTTGCGGCCACACATCCAGTTTGGCTGCTTAATAGTCCAGCGGATCTTCTAACTGGGTGGCAGAGTGCTGTCCAAGTAGCCCACTGTTGTTCGGTCTGCTCGGTCTGATGCTGCTGCGAGTGCCTCCTCATGGCGGGTGAAGGAAGCTGCTCATCAGCGACTCCAGACTTAGGTTTTCTGCTGATGGAGCTGGTACTGCTCCTACCCCCACACCTTCCCACAGCAGCCGTGGCAGTGGTACGTGAGCGCTGAGGAATCCCCCGATCAAACCTGTCAGAGGATGGACCATGCTGCACATAGGCAGCGGCCAACTGACTACGGAGGATTTCTCTATAGTATTTGAGTTTGTCCTCCCTTTCTGCAGCTGAAAAAAGGCTCCCATTTTGCACCGGTAGCGAGGGTCCAAGAGGGTGGAGAGCCAGAAGTCATCCCTCTGCCGGATGGTGATTATTCGGCTGTCACTAGCCAGACAAATCAGCATGCTGGGGGCCATGTGCGCAAGTGACTCTGAGGGACTCCCTGCCTCCATCTCCACTGTATACTCCCACGATGTTTGGGGGTCATCTGCCTCGTCTTCCTCATCTCCATCTACCTCCTCCAGCTGCTCCTGCTCCTCCGCTCCTGTCACATGAGTAGAAAAAACACTAATTTCACCAGACAATGCTTGTGCTCCAATGTCCTCTTCCTCATCCAGTTCAGTCCCCAATGGACTCATGTGGCCGCGATATTTAGTCGCCACGTCTCCAGTCCCCAGAAAGATTTTTCAGCATCTGTTCCAAGACATGAAGCAGTGGAATGATGTTATTCATCCCGTAGTCCTGGCGACTGACAATAACGTTGCCTCCTCAAACGGCCTCAGCAAATGGCAGGTGTCACACATGAGCTGCCACTGGCTGACATCAAAGTTACACAGGGGAGTACTCCTGTCCGCCTGGATCATCAAAAAAATCGTTAATGGCCTTTTTCTGTTCATACAGTCGGTCCAACATGTGCAGGCTGGAATTCCAACGGGTGGAAACATCGCATATCAGCGTGTGTTGGGGGAGGCCATTCTGCTGCTGCAACTTGAGGAGGGTGTGCCTGTCTTTGTAGGAATGGATGAAGTGCATGCACAGTTTCCTAGCCATTTTCAGAATCTTTTGAAGATCGGTGGAAGACTTCAGGAACCTTTTCACAACCAGATTGAACACGTGCGCCATGCAGGGCACATGGACCATCCCTCCTCGGTGCAGAGCGGACACTATGTTACTCCCATTGTCTCTCACCATGGTTCTGATTTGCAGTTGGCGCGGAGAAAGCCACACATCAATTTTTTGCTGCCTGACGCGGAGCAGTTCCTCCCCTGTGTGACTTCGTTCGCCGAGGCAAGCCAGGTGTAGAACTGCGTGACACCGCTGTGCCCGACAAATGTGGTATGATGGAGCAGCACATGTGGAGGCTGAAATGGTGGTGGTGGAGGAGGAGGCGGTCATTGGCGCAGGAGCAGCAGTTTGACAACGTGGAGGAGAAAGCGGCGTCTCCTGTCCAAGTTGTTGGTGTGGCTGCGCAGGAAGCAGATTTACCCAGTGGGCCGTAAAGGACATGTACTGGCCCTGACCGTTGTTACAGCTCCACACGTTTGCACTGCCGTGCACCTTGGAATTAACCGATAAGCTCAAGGACTGGCCCACCTTCTGTTCTACATATTTGTGGAGGGCTGGTACTGCCTTTTTGGAAAATAAATTACGGCTTGGAACTCTCCACCTCGGCCCGGCACAGGCCATTAGTTCTCTGAATGGTGCAGAGTCCACCATTTGGAAAGGGAGGGACTGCAGTACCAGCAATTTGGACAGGAGCATGGTCAGCTTCTGCATCGTAGGATGGTTGGAGGCATACTGTTGTCTCTTTGCAATCGCCTCGTTGAACGACTGCTGGCACCATGAGTAGCGAGGAGCAGGAGCATCTGGACCGGGAGATGATGGCAAAGAGAAACAGCTCCCTTCTGCAGAGGTGGTGGAGCCTTGACTGGCTGCAATGCCATGCATGCCACTGGGATCTGCTTCTGCAGTGGCAGTATGGACCACGACATCTGAGCAACGTTTCTCCCAGGCCACCAGATGGTGACGCTGCATGTGTTGATGCAGGACCGTGGTGCCAACGTTAGCTCCCTGGCCACGCTTCACTTCTGCCCACAGCTTCTACATATACCCATGTTTGGCTACTCCTGTGTTTTAGCAAAAAACTGCCACACCACCGAGTAGCTGATTTTACTGCCAACGCTACACACTGAGTGACTACTACCGCCGCTGCCTCGCTAAGCCCCTGTGCCGCTTCTTTCTTGGACCGGAGAAGCGGGTTTTCTACCCCATGGCCGTTTGGCTCCCAACCTCGCAATGCTGCTACCCTGCTGACTCACGGCCACACTACCCTCTTGCTGGCTGCGTCCTCTTCTCCTGACGATGATTAAGCCCTTGCTTCACCCGGCTCCCAAGTGCGGTCGGCTACATCATCATCGTTTAATTGTTGGATCTGCACGCTGTCCTCCTAAAAGCCCCTTGGTTGCAGAGGTTTAACCCCTAACAAAAAGGAACCTCCCATGCCATTTCCCACACCCAAATACTTTCCCAAACCTACGCAAGAAGCGGGGGATATCGGGCCTTTTTTTCACTGCCAAGTAGGGCCCCTCCCCCTTTGCCTCTTAGGGTGTTTTTCCCACGGTGGGGTTTTGGTGCGAAATTTGATGCGTTTTTTTTTCGGGAAAGGCACAGCAATTAAGGTGTACATTTTTTGCACAAAAAACGACCCAAAAAAAAGGAAACCAAAAACATACTGTGTTAAAGCCCCTTATCACCTCTTTTTCCTGTGTGAGACACTGACAATCAGTTTAAATGTGCTGGGCCCCAAGTGCCCCTTTGCTGTGAGGGGCTGTAAACAGCCGAAATGCTTCATTTAACACCCCCCACTGCCTAATTTTTTAAAATGCCCCTGTGATCAATTATTAATAAAAATGATATATTTTATATATATATATATAAAACTAAATTATAAAAAATATATATAAAATTTTAAAAATTAATTAGATATTTTAATTTAAAGAACAAATGTCGGGTTGAAAAAAACCCCCAAAAATTTTTTAGAAATTAAAAGGGGACCTGAAAAATTTTACCCCTGCAAAACCAAGCCAAAACCCCCCCCCAAAAATTTCCCCCCAAAACCCATAAACCCGGCCCACTTTTGACAATTGTAAAGAAAAAAATGTCTTTTTAGAAAAAAATTTTTTTTTATAATGGGGAACCTGTAGTATTGCCCCATTTCAAAGCAGCATTCCCCAAAAATTTTTAAAAATGATTCTCACCCACTGAAAAAAAATTGGGGGGAGAAATGCCACTCGAAGCCACATTTCGTTCCAAAGGACCAGGTTTTATAGCGGTCCCCTCCGGGGCAACAGGGGCCCCCAAAAACCTTTTGGGACAATCCCCAAAAAAATTTAAAGATAAAGTGATAAAAAGGGAAATAGGGTTTTTGTCAAAAACCCTTTGTGTTTTTTTACATTCTCCGCCCCAAAAACCCAGCAAAATGAACTTTTGGGAAATGAGAAAAAAAATTTGCAGTAAAAAATTTTACCCTTTTTAAAAAAAAATTTTTCAAGGGGACCTTTTTGTTTGAAGAGGAATGTAAGTAGAGGGCAATTTAATCGGTGACCCGGAAATTTGGGGGCCACAACACTTTCAAGATCCATGCCTGATTCTTTTAATAAAGGGTCAAACGATCCAAATTTAATCTGGGGAAAAAGGCCGGATGCTTTTTTTGCTTAAGGACTCCTCCAGCTGTGTTTGGAAGGGGACCCCTCAGATTTTGACGCTGGTTGCGGAAGGAAAAACACCTCTTTTTGGGTGGGGCAGCGAGCGGGGCCCCCATTCATCCATTTTTGGATACCCAGGTCTTTTGGGGTTTCTGGAACACATTCAAAAACATGGTGTTAAGACGCAGATAGTCGTGCACCAGATCTTAACTGGCCTTGTTGTTGTATGGGGTTGCCCCCCATTCAGGGTTTTGGGTGAGGTGGTAAATAAAGATTCCCAGAGGTAAACCCTTAGGCTTCTGCCACATTGCCTGCTGCTGCTTCTGCCGTTTACGGCAACTGGCATTTTAACTCCCTGTCACGTCGCTGACTTGTTCCCGTGACTTTTGGGAAGAACGTAAGCAGACGAAACAGATGTCCCCAATTGATCAATCAGCAAGGTTCCTTTTCCTGCTTTTTTTCTCTCTTTTTGGGTGGGGGGAAGGGAAAAAGGGGGTGTTTGATTTTTGTTTTGTACCGGGGACCCGGGGAGGGGGGCCCCTGGGAAAACTGTTGTTCATTTTGTTTGCCCTTTAAAGGGCGAGGATCTTTTTTGGGGGGGAAAAGGGGAAACCCCCAAGAAATCATGTAGAGATGGAGCCTTAAATTTCCCAAGCCTCTGGGCGGGGGGGCATCACAAACTGTTTTCCCTCATTTTCCTCCTCTGCCTCAAAATTCGCGCCAACCTCTTTCCAAGACAGGGACGTCGGTAAAGTCAGAGTCCGGGAATACCCCCTCCCCTCCCCCGTTTCCTCCCGCACAGCTTCAACACAGCCCTAATTTTGCCTCAAAAGATGCCCCCTGAGATGGGGGCCCCCCCGCCTTGCACTACCCCGGAACCCGAACCACTGCATAATGAAGCCCGAAAAAAATTGATTTAAACTTTTGGGGCCTTGTGGTTTTCGACAGAGAGAAAGGCCCCGTGTCCGCATTTGTCCGTCCCCTCCTCCTTCGCTGGGGGGCCCTGATTTTCCAGAGTTTTCCAAGGGAACTTCCCAAAAACTAAGATTCCCAAAAAGCCATGTGACAAGGGCATTGTCCGCACTGAATTTTTTGGGGTTTTCTTCAAAACTAAACAAGGATGGTGCAGAGCTCTTTCACCTGCCTCCACTCTAAAAGGCCAACCCCCCGGGGTCCGCCCCGCTGCTTGCCCAGGCCATGTGTCATTCGAACTGCGTAATGGCTTTGCGTGCTGCCACAATCGCTGGGGGCTGTGGAGGGGGGAAATTTTTCCAGCGTGTTGCCAGGGTCAACAATGAAAACGGTTGACGGGGGGGCCGAGCTGAAACTGCAACGCACCCTGGCAGGGCCCGAAGCGGGGGTTGGCAAGGGCGGAAGTGCAAACCCAACCTCGAGCCTTTCCCCCGGGGCGGGTCCAGACCCAGGTAGCGTTTTTAAAAATTTTCGGGAACGACACGGTTCATGACATGTGCCGGGCAAGGGATGTGCTGGACCTCCCAAAAAAGGGGAAATGGCGGGCCAGGGCAGGGACGGCTTTTTGGCAAAAAAAATGCCTGCTGGCATCTGGTTTTGGGGGGGCGGGGCGGGGGCCCATGACGTGGGGGAAAACCCATCTGTGTCCCCAGAGGGAAAAAGGCAACTTTTCCAAAAACCCCAAAAGGCCTGGCAATGCCGACATTCAGGTTTTTTGGTTTTTGGGGGATGTTTGGGGGTTAAAAATGTTTCTTCTTTCTCCCAAAACCCTGGAAGACAGAATGCTAGCTTCTAGATTTGGCCCCCCTGTACGGCGTGCAGGTTCCCTCAAACTGGGGAAGGAGAAAGGTGGGTGGTTCCCTGGGGGGTGTTGGGGGAAATCGGGTGAAAGGTTTGGGGTTTAAGCAGAGGGTGATCCTGATCATGACTCTTTAGAGACATGGGCAGTGAGGAAACCCTTTGGGGGGGGGGGGTGGCGGAGGGGGAGGAATAAGAGGGGGACAGAGGGGGTGGTTTTGGGGCCCGGGATGGTGTGGCCCTTTTTTTCCCAATGTCGACTATGCATTCACCGCATGTGGGGCTTGCAGTTGGTGGGGTTAAACACCTAAGATTCTTGCCTCTACGAAGTGTTTACGGGAAAAAGGGGAAAATTGGGCAAGGGTGGGTGGGGAATCAGAGGCTTTCTCGAAAAAGGGCCCCGGCTTTTTTTGGTCCCCCACCTTTTCGACGGGCGATAAACGAGGGGCGGGGTTTTTCCCCTGAACCCCCTGGCTGGCAGAATCATCTCAGGGGGAATTCTGCGACTTTCCCTCTCCCCTTTTTTTAAACGGGACCCCTACAACAATACCCCCGTCTTCCCCCCTCTTCCCTGATGAAGCCTCCCCAAGCAAATTCTGCTTTAAAAAGACCACATTTTGGATGCGCAATGTCGCATCGACTATCCATCATCTACCAAAGGGACTTAGTCCCTCCTGACATTCTGCATCAGGACTGTGGGCTACAAGCAAAAGGCCCCTGCAAGGCGTTGCCCTAAAACCCCCCGGGGGCAGACAAAATTTATCCTCTTTGGGCCCCTTGTTTTGTAACATGCCTTTGACCCCAACCCATTTTTTCATTAAAGAGGCTTCAGAAAAATGGGTTATCCCAGTGGTCGGTACACGAATTGCAATTTTGGGGTTTGCCTTCGCTTCATGTTGGACGGATGCTAAGGGCGGGCATTTGTGGGCCCTGACCCGGGAGGGCGAGGAAGGGGGTAAAACTGTGGGTGCAGGTTTTCATTTTAAACCCCTGAAGAACAGATTGGCGACGTGATTCTTACTGAATTCAAAAGGGGGCCCCGACCCATCTATGACAGGCCCGACGGGCCTGCAACCGACTATCCGCTTTGCATGCGGTTTTTCACCACACTGGGAAAGGAAACACCCCTTTTCCGTACCTCTACCACCATTCCTACACCCCCTTTTTCTCGCTTAAACCAAACCCGCATTTTGCTCCATGTTTAAAAGAAAAAAAATTTTAAAAAAGTAAAGGGAAAATTTTTTTACAGTCTCTTATTAAATGACGGCAAATCAAAAGTATTTTTAAAAATTTAAAAAAAATAATTTTCCCACAGCCAACTTGATTAAAAAAACGAAATGTTTCTAGCGAATAAACCGGGGAAATGCGGGGCGGGTGCAAGAACCGTAAGAAAAAATCAACAAATGTTCTTCCTTTTAGTTCCCCGGGGAAATTTTCAACTGCCCCGTAGGGACTAAGAATTTTTTAGTTTTCAACAAACTATCATTTCAAAGGGGCCTATCTGCATAAAAATGAGATTCAAACAGCGGGAATAAAACCAAATTTAAAAAGTTACACGGGTTGAGAAAATTTCGTTTTTTCAGCAATGACAAACCCGAAAATTTTCTAGAAAATTGTCATACAACCCTGGCCTTTTTTGAAAAAAAAAAAAAGGCCGAAACCCCGTCAAATACAACTATTTTAAAAAATTTAAAAGGATAAAAAAACGGTGGGTTTTTTTTCACCAAAAAATACCCAACGTAACTAAAAAAAAACCCATTTCAAAGGGATAAAAGGGTTAAAAAAAGGGGGGTTTTGCACCTATGAAAAACCTAAATAAAAAGCAAATTTCTGTATGGTTAAAAAAAAGAAAAAAATGGGTCTTTGAACAAAAAGGGGTGCGTTCAAGTGAAAAACACTAATTAAAAAAAATGTACTAATAAAAAAAAGGTGGGTTTTGGGACCCAAGAAAAACACCTGCAAATTTCTAGCAAATTTCTGTAAAGGTAAAATTTAAATACAAGATGGGTTTTTTCAACAAAATGGCTGGGTCCAAAGTGAAAAAAAGAATTTAAAATTTTGGGAAAGGGTAATAAAACTGGTTTTTTTTCACTATGAAATTTTCACATTCGGTGACTAGAAAATTCTGTATCCTATTGTTAAAAGGGGGGGTTGAACAAAACTGAGCTGCGCCCAAAATGAAAAACACGTAAATTTAAATTTTTGTACTGATAAAAAATAGGTGTTTTTTGCACCTATGAAAAACAATACCCAAATTTCTAGCAAAATTTTTGTCTGGTTTTAAAATCCGTAAAAAGATTTGGGCCTTTTTAAAAAAATGGCCAGCGCCAAAGTGAACAAAAACCCAATTAAATTGGTTTAAATTTTTAAAACGTGGTTTTTTTCGCCCATGAAATACCCTACTGGTTTACTATAAAAATTCTGTTTCCTATTGTAATACAAAAGTGGGTTTTTGAACAAAACTGAGCTGCGCCCCAAAATGAAAAAAAAAAATAATTTTAAAACGTGGGAAATAATAAAAAAGGGTTTAGTTTTGCACTTTTCAAATATACCTGCAGTTACCCCGCAAGTTTTTAAAAAAAGAAACATTATCCTAATATAATAAGGGTGCAAAAATAAAAAGCAAAATTTCACCAAAAAACTGGCCCAAAAAAATGTTAATAAAAACCCAATTTTAAAGCAGGATCAAAGCCCGAAATCGGGCTGACAATATCCCCATCCTTTCACAAGCCTGCCGGGCCCCCAGCCCCTTTTTTGTCGTGGGTTTGCCCCAACCCCCCCCCCCGCAGTCGGTTTCAGGGGTAGATGCTCCTTTTGAGATTTTTTAGTTTTTTGTTACTTAGGTGGGAATTTTAATTTACCTATGTTTAAAAGTTCACCCTTTAAAAAAATAGTTGCTGTGTTTAACAAAGGGGGAAATTTTTCGTTGAGCCCTTTTTTGAGAGAGACCTAGCCACGTCCCCGCCTTTAGACACAGACACCCTGAAAAAGAAAAGGAAGGGCTGTTCTATTTTTAAAACGAGGTCAAAGTTATTTTTCCACCCAAAATCCAACCATCCCAAAACCCCATCATGATTTCACACCCCCAGTCACCCTGCTCTTTTCCCTCTAAGCTGATTTCCCCGCCAAAAGGGACGGGAAAAGTGTAAATTTTAAATAGATTATGCGCAGTTTGAACCTAAATTTATGGGGTAAATCAAAAAATTCCCGATAAAAACAAAAAAACCGTCCCGATTTCAACTTTGTCGATAAGATCGCTAAAACCACTACCCTTAACCCCAAAACGGGCTTGGGCCCTTAAAGGGAAAATTTAAACCCCTTTGGGAATAAAAAATTGGCTACAGAAATCACCCAGAAAAAAAACTGGTATGTGGCTTGAAAAACGCTGTTTCTTTTAATGAAAAAAAAACACAAACAGGCTTAATACTTTTGGGTTTTTAAATTTTGCTCTACAAAATTTCCCAGCGGGAAAAAATTTAAACTGGTATTTTAACGTTTTTTTTATGAATAGAAAGCAAAAAAAAGGTTTAGAAAAACCCTTGAAATATTCAATTTTGCCCCCCAAAAACTGCCCAGAGGGCTTTAAAAATGTAAAAAGGGGAAAATTTTTGGACTCCACTGGACTTAAATTACAATACCCCAAACTGAAATCAATATTATAACGGAAGGGGAGCAGTCTCTGAAAAAAAGCAGTGAACCCCCCCCCCCCCCCAAATCGCTGTTAAAAACAAAATTTTTTTTTGTTTGAGATCCGCAGCAGCTCCCCCGCAAACATAACGAAAGCAGTTGAGGAGCGAGCAGGCCCTCCGGGCTTATATGTTTCGGGGACGTCACAGAGTCCCGCCGGGGCCCCCTGTTTTGGGTTTATCTTGCACATTCATTTAGTGGGCCTCCTTTCTTCCTCCCACACTTCTCCGCCCTGAGTCACGGGCCCTTTTGCTTGCGGGGCCCTTTTATCAATTAAAAACCCCGCTTTTGGTTTCCCCCAATCACCCCAAACTTTAATTTTTTGCAGAACGAAGTTTTCCTGAAATTCTAAACAAATTTCCCAACTTCTTTTAAAGAACGATTCGCCCTCGCTAATCATAGGGCCCTCTCTTGTGGGGCGCAGGATCTCCGGGTTTTTCCCCCAAATGCCTTTTTGGGAAAAACACCCTTTACAAAAATGAATGTAGGGGTTTCGCCCAATGTGGGGGGAAGAGGTTAATGTGCAAGAAGGTGCCGGTATACTATTTAATTGAAACAATATTACAGGCCTTTCCCAGGATAGGCATTAATAATAGATCCATGCTTTTTTGACTCTCATTATCAACCAATCAACTGTTTGAAAAGGCTGTGATGCAATCTAAGGGCTGCAACCTCTTCATTGTTTACATGTGGCTATAGTAGCACAATCTGTACTTTTTGTAGCAGACATGCTACATACCACAGCTAATTTTCCTTTTTCAGTTGAATGGGACACAGCTGCAAAGCCTAGCAAAATTTAAAAAATTTAAACCTTTCTTTTACCAGTAAACAAATTTAGGCTCAAAGCTTTTTTATAAGGCTATGTTTACACATTTTTTTGTGTATGATGAGTGTGTGAACATAGCCTTATATTCAGCATATATTACAGTATATATATTAAGTGTTGGGGGTTCCAGCAGGGTTTTTGTAGGTTTTAAAAGTTTTAAAAAAAAAGCAAAAGCATGCGCACGGTTTTTTTTTTACTTAATCTATATATAAAAAAAAGCAAAAATCAGCAGCACCAATCATTAGGAAACAAAGTATATAGTTCATACAAAACATTTCAACCCCCGCAAATTTTTTTAATTTTGAAAAAGAGCTGCAAAAGGTTTTTTCAAAAAAATTTTTTTTATTCCCGGGATAAAAAAATTGCAAAGTTTCGACTTAATAAATCTTTCTCGAGCAGTCTTTCACTTGTGAAAAGACTCTTTAAATTAAAAAATTTTTTTGAAAGGAAAAAAGAAGGGTTTTTTTCACTTTTGTAAACCTTTTTTTAGGGGGTCTGTTTTTTTTTTTTTGTCAATAAAACCCTTTACCCAAAAAATTTTCACAAAGCTTGTGTAAACCCCGGATTCTTTAAAAAGGGCTTGTGGGAAGTTAAATGGTTTTGTTATAGTTTTTTAAAAATAAACCATGTACACCATTGTGAACAAATCCTTCTAAGATCGGAATGCTTATGGTACCTTTGACAACCTGGTATCTTGGCATTAATCCGGACATCTGACAACATCTTCTAAGTTCACTACGTAGCTGTTCTTTGACAATAGCTGTGAAAATAGAGAGTGAGTAAAACTATAACCATGTGAAGATAGCTTTATTTAGGTGATGTATGGAGTCTTTTACATTATACATTAAACACACCTACTTTGTTTTGTAGGTTTTTGGTTTATTCGGCCTGTGAGGAGATGTGGGAATGGCATAATTTAAGTGAGAATATCCTGTGTTTTGTGTGGTTATCACTGCTGCTGTTGAAAGGGCATTAAATAAATTGTGTAGAAGGCAGATTTGTAGGCATGATATGCATTGTAGTCTGCATTCTATGTCTGATTAATAATTCTTAAAACAGGATTGACTTGGTATACTGTTAAAAAACCAATTAGCTAATTTCCTGCTGTTTGATTTCCTTCCTTCCCCAAAAGATGTAATAATGCTCTCAGAGCTAAATGGTACCCAGTGCTAAAGGAATGTGGAGGGTGATTATCCCAACTGCCAGTAGTCCAAAAATGTGTGGTTACACCTCAAAAACAAACAAGGGAAACCAGCCATCAAGAAAACAAAATAATAACATCATAGTACAGCACATTCAGCATTGAAGTAACTTTTCTCTAAGAAATTTTATTTGTAATTTTAACCCCCTCTTTTAAAATATTCATGTTACACATAACATTCATTAGTATTCTTTCAAATGGTTATATGTAGCCTACAATGTTGACTGTGGTTAACCTGATGAGCCTCCCTTGATTTAGGGGTAGAGGGAAACCTGTGGTTTTTTACCAGTGCAAATATGGGATTCATCGTTTTTATTGATATTATTATTATTATTGCGCTTTGTGAGTCATTGGGTTTTATTCTTACATATTCTGTGGTTGCATCAGATCAGTACTATACAGTGGCAACACTAGCACCAGGCATACGGGCCATATGCCCACAATTTTTTGCCTGGTGCACTGAATCTGCAGTCTAGAAGCACAGTCAACTGTATACACAGTTATATACTGTATAACACCATCTTTGTGGTACTAGTATTTACAGAGGGCACACTGCTAGGGGTAGCAGCAGAAGGACATTTAAAGGGGTGTTCTGGGACTTACAAAAGCTCATTGGTCTGCTGGGGTATGATTATGATTGTTGGGGTATTATTTCGGACTAAAATGTCTGAGAAATTTTAAAGTTTTCAATAATCAGGAGCATTTTACTTTATTATGTCACTGGATGGAAGATCTGTTTTTCCTTTGAAATTTTTCTCTTAGGGTTTGGACTTATTTTTTGTTTTCTCATGTGATGTCTGTTTTGGAATCTGCATGAAATACTGCAGCAGAAATACACAAATTTAAAAATGTACAATGTACAATCTACCAAAATAAACAATCATCGTCATTATAAACCCTTAAATGGCTATACCCTTTTTATCAATGGTTTATGAAAAACAGTGGACAAAATACAAATTGCAAGAAAAAAAAATACCGATTTTTTGAAAATTGTCATAAAAAAAAGTTACTAGTTTGTAGGTTTAAAAAAAACTTGCCCATCAAGTTCAACCAAGGGTGGGGAAAGATGTGATTGAAAGGAGGGGTAGAGGAAATTTTTTTAGCTTTCTCCCACTACTGATAAAGACTTAGGAACCCAAAAGGCATGAATCTGTCCTAAATGAATATTTCATTTCTAATCTCAAAATTGCCATTAGACTGGATCTAGACTGTTTTTTTACAGCGACATAAGTATAACTATTATTTAGTAGTAAGTAGTTATCTAAGCTCTTTCTTGAAACCCTCAACTGTTTCTGCTGCGAACAGCTCCTCAGGCAGGCTATTCCCCAGTTCAAGTTTCTTGTGAAGAAGGCTTTTCTTCTCTGGAGATTGAATTTGAATTTTTTTCTCCAGACAGAGGGAGCACCCCTTTGTCTTTTAAAGGGGGGTTTACATGAAAGAGCTTCTCAAAATACTTTTGAAGGCACCATTTATATGCTTATAAAAATTACTGATGTCTCCCTGTAGCCATCTTTTCTCAAGACTAAAAAGGTTTAGTTTTATTACTTTCTTCATAACCAAGATACTTTATTCTCCTTATTAGTTTGGTTGCTTTGTACTTTCAATGCTTCCATCTTTTCCATAAACTGATGCCCAAAACTGAACAGCATATTCCAGATTAGCATGTACCCATAACGTTATATAGTGGCAATATTAGATCCCTGTCCTGCAAGTCCCTGCTTCTTAATTATTGCCAATATCCTGCTTGCCTTAGAGTCAGCTGATTAAAATTGCATGTTGTTCTGTAATATATGATCTACAAATACATCCAGATTCTTCTCAACAAGCAATTTCTCCCACTAGGATACCTGCAGAGTATTAGTACCCAGATACATTTTCCACATTGAACCTCCTATCCTAAGTAAATGCTCAAACCTGGTGTGTCCAGGTCTGTTTGCAATTTCTGAACATCTTCCACAGATTGCACTATACTACATAGCTTGATTGCATTTGCAAAAATAGAAACAGTACTATTAATCCCTTCACCTATATAAGTAATAAATAAACTGAATAAAGGCTGACACAGTACTGAGTCTTAGGGTACGTCCTTGGGACGTGGGGGAAAAAAAGAACCTGGAATCCAGAAATACAAGGAATAAAACAAAAGTCCGGGTGGCCAGAGAGCAAACAGGCTGGAATGAGCATGTCCAGCAAGATCTCAGGCACCAGAAGGAGGAAACCAGAGGGTATAAATACCCCATCCCAGGCAGGAACTTAACCATGAACGCTCCAAACAAAACCCTGGCTGAGGCTGGAAGGAAACAGAAACACTTAATTGGCCATACACCTATTAGTGACAGTATACTAAACAGCCCCCCAGGGTCAACGGAATAAAGTATGTCCAATGCCCAAAGGATCGTGACAACACCACTCATAACTGGGGACCATTGAGAGTAGGAATCATTTACCACCACTCTCCGAGTACAAGCCAGTTTTCAATCCAATTACACACTATTACTTCTAACCTATTGACTTTAAATGGAACCTGTCACCAGGTTTTTCACATATAAGCCAATTACACTATGGTGTACTACCTCACTATTCATAGCCTAAGCCACCTTTATTTTATTAAAAAATTCCTCAGTCTCAGACAGTGCATACTAATGAGCTTCCTGATGTCACTTTCATGGACTGGCTTAGCCCTTATGCCACCCCTGGTCCCTCAGCCAGCTTTTCCATTTGCATAATCTCTTTGCAAATCTCACACCTTCGCTCTGCTGGCACTAATCAGCGATGCCACCGACTAGGACGCTGATGCTGCGCATGCGCAGTAAGTCATTATAGAGGTGTACTGCACCAGAGAAAGTTACAGCCTCAGTACGCATTTTGTTAGAGTCGGAAAAGATTATTATAATACAGGGAATATTCTAATACGACTGAGTTAAATGGACTCTTCTCCGACGCAAAATGTGAGTCTGATTCTTTTCAGTTCATTTCCATATGGCTCGGGTATACTTCAAACAAGAATAAAAATGTTATTTTGAATTATTTAATTTTATTCTTTAACAAAAATGGAGATATTTTATCATTTGTAGAATTTGCATTTACTTTACCTACAAAAAACCTGGTGACAGGTCCACTTTAATTTACCTACTATGAGTTCACAAGGGACAGTGTCAAACTCTTTTAAAGAGCAAAAAAACACTATATCCACAGTTGCACTGCTATTCAGACTTCTACTCATCTCTTCATAAAAACTTCATTAAAAAAGGTTGGTCGTACAACTTCTGTCCTTAGTAAAATCATGCTGTCAATTACTTATAATATTATATTCAACCATCATGTATATCATCACATAAGGGTCCCTCAAATATTTTTCCCACAATGGATGTTAAGCTTACTGGTTAAGACCTGGGCAAGACCTAGAACCGTTTTTGAGGATGGGAATCACATTTGCCTTATGCCAGTCACCATAAAATCTCTAATTATTGTAATGGTTCGGTGGATTTGCTGGACCACCGCAAGCAATGATAGTTAAGCCACGCCAGGGAGCAGAGTCTAAGTAGCAGAGTCTAAGTAGCACCCGGTATTCACCAGAGCCCGCTGCAAAGCGGGATGGACTTGCTGCGGCGTGAGGCTGCCAGGTCGCTACCCCTGACGTGACTTGCTTGCGATGGCGGCTGGGGTTAATGGAGGTACAGATCGTTTAATCCAGAGACTGTAGTCAGGGACAGGCAGGAGGTCAGGATGAGGCGGCAGAGGTCCGTGGTCTGGACGGGCAGACGGTCAGGCAGGTGGCAATCAGCAAGGTCAGGAAACGTAGCGGGAACCTGACTGGTACACGGTGGATAATCAGACAGGACTTCAACACTCTTAGAGCTCACTAACCGACACCAACAAAACTGGCAGAGAGTGATGGGGCTCGTATTCCTTATATAGGGACCAACGGCCTTCAATAAACTAATTACATGTGCGCTGGACCTTTAAATCCAGACCAAGTCCGTCGCACGCGCGCCCTAAGCAGCGGGGTTAAAAACGCGCACGGTGGCGGGACAGGCAGGAGCGCGGCGTTCACAGGAGCGTGGACAAGGTAAGAGAAACTGGCGCTAGGGACTGAGCAGCGGGGGCATGGACGCAGGGAGCCGCAGCACCTGCGCCGGACCCCTGCAGGCAGGGGGGCGGCCGTGGGGCACCGCGGCACCCGTGCCAGCCCCCATGACAATTATTATGTACAGGGGCACAAAAAGAACTGAGCTGAGCTCTTTAAGAACTCTAAGGTGTAAGTCATCTGGGCCTGATACACAGTTAGTTTATTTAACTTGCCTTGAACCATTTCTGCACTCAGCCAATTTATTATATCAGTTGATGTATTAACCCCTTAAGGTCTAAGCCTGTTTTGGACTTAAAAACCAAGCCCTTTTTTAAATCTGACATGTGTCACTTTATTTGGGAATAACTCCTATTCATGTGATTTTGAGATTGTTGTCTCATGGCATATTGTCCTTTAAGTTAGCAATTCATTTAGGTCAAAACAATTCTTGTTTATTTGTGAAAAATATCAACGTCAACATTCGGAAAAATTCGCTATTTTCAAAGTAAAAAATGTCTGCGTCTAAAGCAGCCATACTAAACAAAATAGTAAATAATGAACATCTATCATAAATCTACTTTATGTTGGCATAATTTTGTTAAAAATATTTTGTTTTTTTTTTGGAACATTAGAGGGCTCTTACATTTAGTAGCAAATTTTAACATTTATAAAAAATAATTGCAACAGATTTTTTTAAGCATCAGTCCATTTCGTGGCTTTGAAGTGCCTGTATATAAATGACCCCATCTAAAAACTGCAACCATACATTATTCAAAGTAACAATTACAAAGTTTGTTAACCCTTTAGGTTTTTTCAGCCATACTTTTTTTATTTTTCTGTATATGGAGCTGTATAAAGGGCTTGTTTTTTGCGGGATGAGTAGACAGTAGACATTTTCTACTTTTTTGGTACCATTAAGGCATTCATATGACTGATCGCTTTTTAATCAAGGATTATGGGAGTTGGGATGAACAAAATACAGCAATGTGTTTTTAATTTTTATTTTTTACAGTGATCACAGTGAGGTATAAATAAACTTACTTTTTTTTCTTTTTTGCGGTCTCATATGATTACGCAGTACCCAATTTCATTCTATTTGTTTTGTACTATTTTACCACAATAAAAACAGTTTATTTAGAAAAGAAAACACGTTTTTTACATCGTCATAGTCTAAGAGCCATAACTTTATTTCTCTATGTACGGAGCTTGTTGAGCTTGTGGGTTGAGTTGACGTTTCTATTGGTATTTTTGAGGGATAGATGACTTTTTGATCACCTTTCAATCTGTTTTTGGGAGGCAGGATGAAGAAAGTACAACAATTAAATTTTTTTTATAGCTCTCACAATGCAGTATATTTGAGATGTTAGTTTTACTCTGCTGGGCGATACGATTGTGGCGATACCTAATTTATATAGTGTTTTTATGCTGCAGCAGTTTAAAAAACAAACCGATTTTTCTTGTGTAAAACAATATTTATGTATTACTCTCTGCTGATCGCCATAACAATTTTTCTGTAAACAGAGCTGTGTGAGGGTCTGTCCCCACGGCATAGAGCAAATACCGGTCGGATTTTCTGACCGGTATTTGCTCTGTTTTGGGGCCGTGTAAATGGCCACAGGGGGACGACTTTTCTCTGCGGTTTGTGGAGAAAAGCCCCCACTCCGCATTGAAATGTTCATGTTCCGCCCGAAAACCGGGCAAAAGAATGAACATGTTCAATCTTTTTCGGACCGCCGGTTTGCACATGGTTTTCAAAACTGAAAACTGGCTGTAAAACCGGCTGAAAAAAACGGCCATGGGGACATGCTCTAAGGTCTTTTTATTCCCAGGACAAACTTTTTAATCTCTCTTTATTCCATTTTATGTCCAGCGGGATGAACAAAAATTGAAATTCTGCCAGTGTTGTTTTTTATTTTTGCTTTTACAGCGTTCACCATATGGGTAAAATAACATGACATATTTATAAGATAGGTTGTTACGCATGCAGCAATACCAAATGTGTACTTTTCTTATTTTTAATCTTTGTTGGGGTGATTGGTATTTGTAATGGTTAAAGAGTGGTATGCGTATTTAACCTTATTTTTATTTTTACTTTTTACTTGTCCCTTGTCACTGGTAGAAAACAAATATAATACATTGCAGCACACGTCCATGCTGCAGTGTATTATAACAACTGTCAATCATCCTGTAAGACTGCACCTCCGGGCAGAGCCTGACAGGGCTACGTCATAGACAACCTCGAGGTCATTGTTTGGCACTCACTCCCTTTGTCAAACTCCATAGCTGCTGCAGTCAATAGCAATTACAGCAGCTAAGGGGTTAAACTGTGGAGAATGGAGTTAACTCTGCTCCCGACGACTACTACAGGAGTCCGGCTGTCAATCTTCACCGAGTTCCCGCAGCAATCTTGCGAGCACAGCTCCTGTGCCCACACGATCACCATGGTGTTTCTATACGTCATAATGTGTTAACGGGCACTGCACCATGACATACAGGAACGTCAAGGTGCGTTAAGGGGTTAACAGTACTGCCACCAACTGAATAAACTAGCTTCTTCTCTTTTGTATATACAAAGCTAATGATCCCATTTAGTAGCCAGTTCCTCATTACTGTTATTTAAGGGTCCTACATGCTCCAACTTTGGCTTTTCGGTATTTATACATTTAAAGAATTATTGGGAGTGTGTTTGGTGTGTTTTTGATACCAGCCTTTAAGTTTGTAGTTTAGCTGATTTTATCAGCTTTTCACAGATTTTATTAAGCTCTTTGTAAAGGCTAATGCTAGCTTATATTTTCCAAATTGCCCTTTTAACAGAAGGTAGACCCATGTTGGATTTAAGATTTAATTGCTTATACTTGTTACCTGTATGAATAATGTTGCAATGTAATTTCCCAAAGTATATTTAAAGTTTTCCAGTTTAGCTTCTACATCACTATTTGGTAATAGCTGCTCCCAGTCTATGTCCTCAAGTGTGGCACTTAATAAGGGGAAATTTGCCTTTTCAAAAAGTAATTATATCGTGATCGCTGTTACCAAGGTTTTCAGAATCAGTGAGCGCTCCAACAAATTCTGCTTTGTTAGAAAATTACCAGATCTAACAGAGCATCACTTCTAGTGGGATCTTCCACAAACTGGCCCATAAAATTGTCCTGCAACAGGTTGAGGAATTTTGTCCACTCTGTAGGTAAAGCAGAACCAATATCTGGGTAAATAAAATCACCTATCATCACCTTTGTTCCTGCCTGTTCTGCCCCCTCTATTTCTTTATGTAGCTGACCTTCTATCTCCTCAGTGATGTTGGCGGATCTATAGATTACATAAAAAATAATAATTTTGTCTGCTTTAATACCCTCCTTGAATTTTCAGCCACAAGGTTTCTACATCTTCAGCATCTTTACACACTATTGCCTCTCTCACACTTGCTTTCATATCACTTCCTACATGCAGGCATACTTCTGCCCTGTCCTTCCAAAATAGTATAAAAATGTAACAGAAGGTTAATAGCACATTCCTATGACGAGTCCAGTTATGTTTAAACAACACCAACTGGATAATTTCTTCCTTTAGAACTAGAGACTCAGGCTCCCCATTTACCTTGCTAGACTTCTGGCATTTGTGAACAGACACAAGGGCCATATCTATGAAAATTGTCTAGGTCTAAAACTCACTGTGTTGCCCGTAGTAAACAATCAGAGCGCCCCTTTAATTTTTCCAAAGCACTATATGAAATAAAAGGGACGTGCTGATTGGTTGCTCTGGGCAACAAAGTGAGTTTTAGACCTAGACAATTTTCATACATGTGGCCCTAATTCCCATTCAGTTTTATGCATTCAGGAGGTTAAATGGGATTACATGATATTTTGTGGCCACATATATCTTCAATACTGGTTTGTAACACATGGATCATCTAATCCACTGTGGTTGTCCACTTCTCCACCCACCGATATAGTCTGCCAACTCTCTAATCAATCTACCTTTGCATTTTCTAAATGGTCCTTCCTCTTCATCCCTAGTTTAAAGTCTCCTGCACCCCTTTTAGAATTCTCTCCCCCAGCACAGCAGACCCTCTTCCATTAAGGTGCAAATTATCTGCAGAAAACAGATTGCAACCCAAAGACAGGTCAGTGCAGTTCTCTAAGAACCCAAACTCTTCTTTCCTACACCAATGCGTAAGTCAACAAACAGTCTAATTGTTATTCTAAAGAAAACTTAAAGAAAAATACAAATATAGCCACATGTGACACTTAGCTAAATGAATAACTGACAATTATACTGTCTTTTATAGAGCACACTGAGTAAATATCCACAGTGCAGGGAAAAAATGTAAGATAACCCTTGAATTTAATAACTTATAGATCCCCCTTGCATGTGATTACCCACTAGTGATTTGCGGCGGGATTTTTTTTTTTGTTTTTTTGTTTTTTTTTACGTGACTATCGTCATTGGGTTCGTTAGTCGTTATCGGGGGCAATTATCAAGACGATTTCCGATGTCGATAATAAGATTATCGCCCATGAACCATTAAAAGTCTATGGGAGTGGGAACAACATTCATTCCCTTACATCACAACAGTGGCTGGACAAAAGCTGGACATTAACATCCAAAACAGTCAAATGGATTCCTGCTACATTCTTACGCAACACACTTAGGATATAAAAAGCCACCGAAAAGTCACACACCATTCACTATCCCTGTATTGCACCACAGCCTGACCCTTTAAACCTGCATCACCACAAATCAGTGTTTGAGCGATTATTATTGACAAAATTTTAAATCGGCACAGTTTTTATGGTTGTATCGAAATTTTTAGATCATGCGTATATAATTTAGGTTAAAATCTGTGCATCATCTATATTAATGATCGCGCCATTTTCGGCCGCTTCCTGTCATTCTGGCGGCCAGCAAATCAGCTTACTCAGAAATAGAGCAGGGTGAGATTGTGTGTGCGACGTCATGACTGGATGTGTATGGTTGCGATTGGCTGGAAAAAATCACATGACCTCGTTTTACATAGAACAGCCCTTCCTGTTTCATGAATCAGTGTCTCTAAGCATCTCATAGCAGGAGGACGTGCGCTCTTGCCTCGTGGTCCAAACAGCTCAGCGAAATATATTCTATTTCTTCACCAGAGAAAGCTCTTACTGATGCTTGTGATCCTTACAACCTTAGTAGATTAGAGATGGAAGATTTTATGTAGTTTAGGTAGAGAATCTTTAAAGGAGCATTCTAACGCTGTAAAGTAACGGAGGGGGAGCGGGGGGGAGGAGGGGGCCGCGGACGCTAACACAACAAGTCTATAAAGAATACTGATAAAGTTCACCAAGATTAGTGTAGACATTTGCACTGCAAGAGCTTTTATTATTAACAGTTTTCTATTTGAAATATTTCCTGGATAATTGGGCAGCCTGAACTTATATTAGGATATACATCTTTTCTAGTAACCTGCAGGTCTCTTTGTTAGGTGCAAAACTCCACTTTTATTTCTTAGTATACATTTCAGTTAGGTGGTTCTTTTTTCTATTTGCCATTCCAGCTTTGTTGGATATAGACCTTGCAGTTATTAATTAGAATCCAGCAATTTTTTGTAGTCAGCATAGGTTGATAGGTGCCAAAAATACTTGTATTTCCGAATTACATTTCCGTTAGTGTTTTTTTCACTTTGGCGCACTAAGCTTTGTTCAATTGACGGCACCTTGCACTTAAATGTGAATACAGCAATTTTTGTTGTCACCACAGGTCCGGTTGGGGGGGGGGGGGGGGGGTGGGGGGGGGGGGGGCCCCCACCATAATTGAAAGGGTGCCAAAAAACCTTTTTTATCCGAATACATTACAGATTACGTGTTTTTTCACTTTTGCCCAGTCCAGATTTGTTCATGAGTGCACCTTGCATTAAATGTGAATACCGCAATTTTGTAGTCACCCACAGTGAATTGATAGGTGCCAAAAAATACTTTTATTATCCGAATAACATTCAGATACGTGTTTTTCACTTTGGCGCACTGACATCTTTTGTTCTTTGAAGGCACCTTGCAGTAAATTGACATCAACATTGTGTAGTTACCATAGGGTGAATTGATAGGTGCAAAAAAATACCTTTTATTATCCGAAGCATTACAGATACGTGTTTTTTCACTTTGAGCGCCACTACAGCTTTTGTTTCATTGAGGCCACTTGAACACTTAAATGTGAATACAGCAATTTTTGTAGGTCACCTAAGATGAATTGAAAGGTGCCAAAAATAATACATTTTATTATCCGACTACATTACAGATTCGTGTTTATTCACTTTTGCCCAGTCCAGATTTAGTTCAATTGAGGCACTTGTCACTTAAATGTGAATCCAGCAATTTTGTAGTCACCACAGGTGAATTGATAGGTGCCAAAAAATACCTTTTATTATCCAAAATACATTACAGGATACGCTGTTTTTGTGCATTTGCTCAGTCCAGATTTGTTGTGATAGAGCCACCCTTTGCAGTTAAATTTGAATCAGCAATTGTGTAGTTATCACAGGTGAATTATAGGTGCCAAAAAATCCCTTTATGATCCGAATACATTACAGATACGTTGTTTTTTCACTTTGGAGCAGGCAGCTTTGTTGATGATCTTCTTGACAGGTATATTTGAATTCAGCAATTTTTGTAGTCTCCACCGGTGATTGAAAGGTGCCACAGAATTACCTTGGAATATCCGTTTTTTCTACCATTTCAGGACAGGTGTTTTTTTCACTTTTTTGACGAGTCCAGATTTGTTAATTGAGGCACCTTGCACTTAAATGTGAATCCGCAATTTTGTAGTCACCACAGGTGGAATTTGATAGGTGCCAAAAAAATACCTCTTTTATTATTACCGAATACATTACAGATACGTGTTTTTTCACTTTGGCGCACTACAGCTTTGTTCATTGGGCACCTTGCACTAAAATGTGAATACATGCATATTTTGTAGTCACCATAGGTGTATTGATAGGTGCCAAAAAATACATTTTATTATCCGATGACGTTACAGATACGGTTTTTTTCACTTTCGCGGCACTACTGCTTTGTTCTTGAGGCACCTTGCAGTTAAATGGGAATCAGCAATTGTTGTAGTTACCATTAGGTGAATTGATAGGTGCCAAAAAATTACCTTTTCTTATCCCGAAGACATTACAGTTAACGTGTTTTTTCCTTTGGCGCACTACAGCTTTGTTCTTGAGGCCACCTTGCACTTAAATGTCAATCAGCAATTTTGTAGTCACCACAGGTGTATTGAAGGTGCCAAAAATACCTTTTATTATCCGAATTACAATTACAGATACGTGGTTTTTTTGCACTTTTGCAAAAGTCCAGATTTGTTGATAGAGCCACCTTGCAGTTTTAAATTTTAATCCAGCTATTGTGTAGTTAACCACAGGGTGAATTTGTAGATGCAAAAAATACCTTTTTTTTCCGAATACATTACAGATAAGTCGTTCTTTTCACTTTGGCGCAGGCCAGCTTTGTTTGATAGATCTACTTTGCAGTTAAATTTGGAATACAGCAATTTTGTTAGTCACTACAGTGAATTGATAGGTGCCAAAAAATACCTTTTATTATCTGAATCACATTTTCAGATACGTGTTTTTTCACTTTAGGCAGGCCAGCTTTGTTGATAGATCTACTTTGCATTTAGAATTTGAATACAGCAATTTTGTAGTCACCACAGGTGAATTGATTAGGTGCCAAAAATACCTTCTTGTTATCCGAAATACATTTTAGATACTATGTTTTTTAATTTTGGCGCAGGCCAAGCTTGTTGTAGATCTACTTTGCAGTTAAATTGAATACAGCAATTTTGTTTTGGATTTGAGGGGATGAGGAGGAATAGCTGTGATTTGCCGATTTTCTAATAAGAGACTTTCCAAAACTCTTCATACCTTCTCAAATTTTATATTTCTGAAAATGGAGCGAAATTCTCGGTGGGTAAGCGAGAAAAGGGGGTGGTAGGACTTGGAGATAGAGGTACGGAGAAGAAGGTTGCTCCTTCAGTGCTGGCGACAAAACACGCATGCCAGCGGATCGGTCAGTACTTGCAGGACCGTCAGGCTGTCAACGCTGGGTCACGGTCCCTGTGAATCTCAGTACGAACAGCGTCGCCAATCTGTCCTTCAGTGGGTTAATGCATCCTGCATCCCAGCGTCTTACCTCTCGTCCTCCCAGTCTCGGACCACAAATCGTTCATCTGCATCACCTGCATTCCGTCCATCATGAAGCAGCCCAAATGTCAACTCGTGTACCACCACAGTGGATTAATCCATTTTCTTGAAGACTCTTTGATGACAAAATGCAGTTGGGGTCAGACGGCCATGTTAAAGATCAAGAGCCAAAGAGGTTAAAAATTTGTTCTGCTCTGACGCCAGTTATGATGCCGTCAGAGGAGGAGAAGGAAAGCCGGTTCAAATCGGCCCCAAAAATCCCGGGCGGTCGGCAACACCTTGAAGTCCCTTCTTGCTTGTAGCCGCAGCCTGGATGTAGAAATGTCAGGACGACGAGAAATGTCACCTGTGTAGATGATGATGATGACGATATTGCGGAACCAACGTGGTTTATCAGCAGAATTGCGATAGCGCTTCTTCATGGATGGGAGGAAACGATGGGGTCCAGTGTCCAGTACGGGTTCCGCCTCAAAAAGGGAGAGGGGTCGCAAGAAGGTCCGCAGATTATGATTCCGCCAGCCACCGGTCAGCACAAAACCCCACTCTCGCTTAATCGCCGTAAAAGGGTTCCAGTACCTCTCAAGCTGGGCCTTCTTTGAGCAAAGCCTCTGATTCCCCAGACGATGTCATTTATCCGCCTTTGCCGTAAACGCATAAGTAGAGGCAAGAACCTTAGGTGGTTAACCACCACCAAACATGTCTAGTCACATGCCAGCGAATGCATGAGTTGAAATCGAGAGGCAAACACTTGGCCAACAAGGCCAGGACACGACGCCGGGCTCCACCCACTGTCACCACCCTCTGTCTCCGCCTCCTCTCTCCGCACCACCAAGCGTTCCTCACGCTGCCATGTATATCGGAGTCATGATCAGTGATCAGCCTCCGCTTCACCTCCACAGTGCGCCGTGTACCACCAGCACCACCAGAAGACCCATCTACCCCTTTCTCCTCCCGGCCAGTTTGATGTCCTGCACGACCATACAGCGGCCAAGTCTAGCAGCCAGCTTCTGTCTTCCAGGTTTGGGAGCAGAAGAAACACTTTAACCCAAACCATCCCCCAAAGCAAAAACGCCCCTTAAATGTCGGGCATTTGCCAGGCTTTTGGCATTGGGAAATGTTGCCTTTCCGTCTGGTGACACAGATGGGTCTCCGCCACTTCATGGCCCTTGCCTGCCCCCAAATACCAGATGCGAAGCAGGCATTTCTTTGCCAGGAAAAGCAGTCCTGCCCTGGCCAGCGACGTGTCATCTAAAAATTTCAAGCGCGTTGTCTGCAATCTGTGCCCGGGAAAAAAAAGTCCATATGACCACCGACACATGGACTAGTAAGCACGGCCAAGGCGGCTATATCTCGATGTGACAGCTCATGGGTGGGATGTCTCTGGGGTGACGTGGCTCTCAGGCTCGGCGCATGCTCTTCAAAACCGCAGGGATGGTGCGGGGTCTTTACACCCAAGGTACCTCCGGTGGGCATCACCATGCCCAGAGAATCCAGGCTGTGTTGAAATTAATCTGTCTTGGAGACCGTTATTACAACAGGTCAGGAGCGTAGTGGGACGGCTTTGCTCCGCAACGAGACTGAGCGGCTGGTGGGTGCCAAGAGCTTGGCTGCAAGGCAAGGGTGGTGTGCGAATACGGGCGAATTCTGATGGCCAGTCCCTTTTAAGATCGGTAGGCTGGAAGCAACATCCCTTGACCTGGCACATGTCCATGAACCTTGTCGTCAGAAATTTCTAAAGAGCTACCGGGTCTTGGACTGCAAGCTTGTGGAAAGGCTCGAAGTCTATGTTCGCACTTCCGCCGTTCGCACCCTGCTTCGTCCGCCTGGCTGCGTTGCGGCGGTGCATCTCGGCTCCCCGTCAAACCGTTCCTCATTGTTGACGTGGCAAACTCAAGCTGCGAATTCCACCCTCAACTGCTCCATCGATTGTGGCAGAGCGCAGCGCAATGCCCATACGCACAGTACGAGAGTGACGGAGTGACACCATGGCCTGACAAGCAGCGGTGCGGACCTCGGGGTGTTGAGCCACCGAGAGTGGGGCAGGGATGAAAGAGCTCTGCACAATCTTGCCAGTTTGAAGAAGCCACCAAAATGGTCAGTGCGGACGATTAGCCATTGTTCAGCATGAGCATTGTGGTGATCTGAGTTCTGGAGACGATGTTAGGGGTCAACTCTAAACACTGGTCCCGCCAGGACGGAGGAGGAGACGGAACAGATGCGGACACGGAGCCTTTCTCTCGTCAAATCCACAAGCGCCCGACAGTTTCACCAATTTCATCGGTCTTCATTAGGCGTGGTTCGGGCTCCAGAGCTAGTGCAAGGTGGCGCGATCAGCTTCAGGGTGCTATCTAGGAAAGTCAGGGGCTGTGTTGAAGCTGTGCCGGAGGAAGAGGAGGAGGAGGAGGAGGAGGTATCCTAAGACCACTGATGTTACCGACGTCCCTGCCTTGGAAAAGAGGTTGGCGTGAATTGAGGCGGGGAGGAGGAAGATTAGGAAGATCAGTTTGCTAGTGCCCCTCGACCCAGAGGCATTGGGAATCCAAGGCTCCTCTCACATGAGTGCTTGGTTGCTCCATTTCCTCCAACATGATCCTCGCATTAAGGGCCATCAAAATGACAACAGTTACTGGGTAACCACACTCCTGGATCCGGTACAAAACAAAAACTCAGCACTTTCCTTCCACCTCACCCAAATAGAGAGAAAATGCAGGAAATGGAGAACCTTGCTGATTGATCAACTGGTAGGATCATTGTTGCTCGTCTGCTTCACGTTCCCAAAGTGTACGATGGAACAACATCAGCGACGTGACAGCAGTTAGAGTTGCCAAGTAGCCTGTAAGCGGCAGCAAGCAGCAGCAGGCATACGTGAGCAGAAGCCTAATCGTTGACTCTAGCAATCTTTATTTACTCCTCACCAACGCATGCAATGCAGGCACACATCAAACACACAGGACCAGCTTAAGATCCATGGTGCACGACTATCTGCGTCTTAAAAACACCGATGATTTTAATTTTGTATGTGTTTCCGGACCCAATAGACTTCTGGGTATCCAAAAATGGACGAAAGGACCCAAGCTCGCTTGCCACGCCATAGAGGTTGTTGTCCTGACCAAGCAGCCAAGCGGATATCTGAGGGACTTTCAACACAGCTGGAGGAGTCATTACAGGACAACGCATCGGGCTTTCCACAGTTAATGTGGATCGTTTGATTTCATCAAGATGAATCAGGATGGATCTCTGATGATGTTGTCACGGCCCCCAATGCCGAGGTCAACGATTAGTTGCCAGGTCTACTTCACATTCCTCTTCAAACAGAAATGGTCTCTTGAAAACTTTTTTTTTTTAAAATGATCATTTATTACTGCAATTTTTATTCTCTTTTCCCCAAAGTTCATTTTGCTGTGAGGAAAACTGTAAAGGACAGCAAGGCTTCATGACAACACCGTATTCCATTACTCACTTTATCTTTAGAAGTTTTCGCATTGTCAATGGTTATGAGGTCCATGTTGCTGTGAGATACAGCTATAATTATGGTCTTTTGGAACAGAATGTGGCATATTAAGTGGCATTTCATTCCCTCACATTTTTAACAGTGGCTGAGAAGTCATATTTTATATAAATTTTTTGGGGTCATGTGTTGCTGTGAGATTACAGCAATAATCCTGGTCCGTTGGAACAGAAAAGTGGCTTTTAAGTGGCATTCTCCCTAACAAATTTTTAATAGTGGATGAGAAAAGTCATATTTATAATTTTTTGGGTCTGTTGCTGTGAGATACAGCATTAATCATGGTCGTTGGAACAGAAATGTGGCTTATAAGGGGCATTTCTCCCTCACAATTTTTAGACAGGGGCTCGAGAAGTCATTTTTTATAATTTTTTGGGTCATCTGCGTGAAATGCAGCATACTACAGGTCCTATTCTAAAAAAATGTTTTTTCTAAAGACATTTGTTCTTACAATTGTCGTAATGGCATCAAGGGTTCAATGTTTGAATTTTTTCGGGGCATTTTTGCTGTGACATGCTGCTATACTACAGGTCCTATTTATAAAAAAAAATGTTGTTGTTTCTGACATTTGTTCTTACAATTGTCAAAGTGACCTCAAGGATCTCATGCTATTGAATTTTGGGGGCAATTTTGCTGTGACATGCAGCTATACTACAGGTCCTATATAAATAAAAAATGTTGTTTCTAACAGACAATTTGTTCTCACCAATTGTCCAAAGTGGCTCAAGGGTCATGCTTGAATTTTTG
>JAODAL010049880.1:0-27842 GCA_025379985.1 Phyllomedusa bahiana | reverse complement strand
TTCGCCTTCTTAGAACCGAAGTTTTCCTGAAATTCTAAACGAATTCCACTTCGTTAGAATCAATTCACCCATCTCTACTTGATTTTCTTGCAATTTCTGGTTTATAGTATTTTGGGTAAGAAACGTTTTTATAGGTAATTGTGAAAGTTTTGGTCTAGCCCCCAGGTTATGAATAAGTTGGACTGTGCTATTATTTGTAGCTTCCTTATTTTTGGAGTCTGAATTGGTGAGTAAAAGAGGAGACTCCCGGATTTTTACAGATTCTTTTCCTCCCTTTTGTGTTGGAGAGTGTAACCCAAGTTATATTCTGGTAACAGCTGACGTGACATCCTTATATTCTAACATTATTCATGATCAAGGAATAAATTGCTTTTAAAAAAATATATTAGATCAACATACAAATTATTCAGAAACTAAAAAAAGAATTTCTGATAGATGGCCTTAAATTAATATTGGACAATAATTATTTTTATTACCATAGCGCCATCTATAGGCAAGTCAAGGGAACTGCAATGGGGACAAAGGTAGCCCCCCAATATGCCAACCTTTTCATGGGGGTCTTTGAAGAGATATATATATATATATGCCCAACCCCAATATATGCAGTACATAACGCTATATAAGAGGTTTATAGATTACCTACTCTTTATCTGGTCGGGTCCTTATGAGACTATTTCTCAATTTATTCTTTTTCTAAACAATAACACATGTGGTATTACTTTTACCACTAAAGATAGCAGGGAATCTATAGAATTTCTGGACCTGAATATTTCTCTGAAGAAGGCAAACTATCTACAGCCACACATTTTAAAGCTGTAGATAGCAATTTCCTATATAAATTTTTTAATAGTGGCACCATCGCCGTGTTGAAAAACATCCCCTACGGGAAAATTTAAAAGACTAAGGAAAAACTGCTCAGATACAACTACGTTTCAAAACCAATTCTGAATTCTTGAAAAGAAGATTTCAGGAAAAACGTTATCCGAAAAAAATTACTCGAGGACACAATTAAGAAATCATTTTAAACTAACTCAAGAAGAATGTCTAAGCAGTAAAAAGAAAACGATAGAAACAGAATTTTAATCAAAAATTAAATTTTTCCTTAATTACCCATTTACAACACCTCAAAACACTCAAATAACAGGCATTCTGAAAAAATATTGGTACCTTATAAAGAAGGATCCATTCCTTGGTCCTATTACACCAAAAGAACCGGGGTTAATTTACAGGCGAACACCTAACTTAAAAAACTTGATAGCTCCTAGTAGAGTCAAGGCTCATCAAAAGATGATCAATACATCTTCTAATGTAACAGAAAGTTTTCCCTGTAAAGCATCAAAATGTTTTTATGCGCAACATCATTTGTAAAACGAATAAATTAGTTCTACATTTTCCAATGCTATTTTTCCAATTAAATCCCACATTACATGTAAAAAACCCCATTTTTTTATCTATGTCCTGGAATGCACGTGTCAGTTGCAATATGTAGGTAGGAAATACCTGTCCCCTACACATTAGACTTAATGGCCATCGAGCCTTGTTAAAAAGGGGGACGTGCAACAGAGTGTAGCACGCCACTGTAAAGAAATACATAAACAAGACTTTTCAGTTTTTTAAAATCACACCGGTGGATTTTATATCAGAGGGTCAGCCTAACAGATTTTTAAACCCTGAAAAAAGGGAAATGTTCTGGATAATATAGATTGCAAATGTTGTATCCTCGGGGTTTAAATGAGGTATCTGAACTTAACGTTAATTTTTATTGTTTTATTTTTTTAATTATACATACTAGAGGGGCATCACTACGAGGGGTATGCCGAACAGGCTTTTCTCAATAGGGAAATACGGGCGTAATTTCGTCCCTGTTCCTTTATCACATTTGAATAGTTCCTTTAAAAGGGAAATCCAAGTATAAAAACAACTCTTTCTTTTGTATTTTTTATAATCACGAAGGGAAATTCGTGCGAAATACGCTCCTGTGTACTCTTACCCTAATTTGGTGAAACGATAACTATTTGAACAGGCATTAGAATATTCCATACAAAGAAATTCATTTAGAAAATCAGGGGTTTCTATCAATAATATATTGTGATAAAACCTCATTGATATATAGAAAGTCTATGTAACACAAAGAAACAGACACTCAATTAAGCACTCTAGCACTTCATTTAAGGTAAATCACACATAGATTAAAGCTGACACCAGTCCTTTTTCTATTTTTTTTTTTTTAACATATGCTAAATATACACCAACTCATAATGTATGCCTAAAATACGTTTTGTAAGAAATATATTATCACAACATGTTTGAACTTGAAAATTTGTTTTGGGCCTTAAATGTACGCACATAATGTTCACACATGCATAATGTTAGATTTAAATATCCTGCAAATCAACAGTAACAGACACTTTATTAAGCACCTAAACACTTTATTGAAGGTAAATCCTGTATACACTCACTGGCCACTTTATTACGTACACCATGCTAGTAATGGGTTGGACCCCCTTTTGCCTTCAGAACTGCCTCAATTCTTCGTGGCATAGATTCAACAAGGTGCTGGAAGCATTCCTCAGAGATTTTGGTCCATATTGACATGATGGCATCACACAGTTGCCGCAGATTTGTCGGCTGCACATCCATGATGCGAATCTCCCATTCCACCACATCCCAAAAGATGCTCTATTGGATTGAGATCTGGTGAGTGTGGAGGCCATTTGAGTACAGTGAACTCATTGTCATGTTCAAGAAACCAGTCTGAGATGATTCTAGCTTTGACATGGCGCATTATCCTGCTGAAAGTAGCCATCAGATGTTGGGTACATTGTGGTCATAAAGGGATGGACATGGTCAGCAACAATACTCAGGTAGGCTGTGGCGTTGCAACGATGCTCAATTGGTACCAAGGGGCCCAAAGAGTGCCAAGAAAATATTCCCCACACCATGACACCACCACCACCAGCCTGAACCGTTGATACAAGGCAGGATGGATCCATGCTTTCATGTTGTTGACGCAAAATTTTGACCCTACCATCCGAATGTCGCAGCAGAAATCGAGACTCATCAGACCAGGCAATGTTTTTCCAATCTTCTACTGTCCAATTTCAATGAGCTTGGGCAAATTGGAGCCTCAGTTTCCTGTTCTTAGCTGAAAGGAGTGGCACCCGTGTGTGGTTTCTGCTGCTGTAGCCCATCTGCCTCAAAGTTCGCTGTACTGTGCATTCAGAGATGCTCTTCTGCCTACCTTGGTTGTACGGGTGGCAATTTGAGTCACTGTTGCCTTTCTATCAGCTCGAACCAGTCTGCCCATTCTCCTTTGACCTCTGGCATCAACAAGGCATTTCCGCCCACAGGACTGCCGCTCACTGGATGTTTTTTCTTTTTCGGACCATTCTCTGTAAACCCTAGAGATGGTTGTGCGTGAAAATCCCAGGAGATCAGCAGTTTCTGAAATACTCAGACCAGCCCTTCTGGCACCAACAACCATGCCACGTTCAAAGGCACTCAAATCACATTTCTTCCCCATACTGATGCTCGGTTTGAACTGCAGGAGATTGTCTTGACCATGTCTACATGCCTAAATGCACTGAGTTGCCGCCATGTGATTGGCTGATTAGAAATTAAGTGTTAACGAGCAGTTGGACAGGCGTACCTAATAAAGTGGCCGGTGAGTGTAGATCAAAGTTGACAATATTAAGAAATTTTAGTAATTATTTTTTCTTTTAAATACATGTCAAATACATATGGATGAATGCAGATTTAAATACCTTGCAAATCAGCAGCCTGTCCCTTTTAATCGTGTTTCCACTATGTTTGTTGTAACTTGATTGACCGTTCTTCCTGCCAATCGAACTCCATTGTTGCTTGAATTGATTGCATAAAAACTGAGACATTTTTTAGATATCATACTGCCTCTGATGAAGCGCCTGTGAAAGAAGGTGCGAAACGAGTTGGGCTTTTAAGTTTGTTTTAATCAAGCGAAGGATAAACCCTTTGCTTTTTTAGACAATAAACAGCTTTCCTTCGCCAAAACCTCTGGCGCCCTTGATTCCACGTGAGACGGGATCCGCCATTTTGTCTATAGTTGTCTCCGTTTCAGAGGAACTCCGCCACTGAAGGAACCGCGGCTGCCGTGTTTAAGGGCTAAGGTGCAAAAAAGCCCTGTAGGTGCCTATGAGCGTTGTGCCTCTATAATATCTGCACAACCCTACTCGGTGAGTGAATTTTCTACTCCCACCCCGTACATTGTTTTAACATATTTCACGATTGTGCGCCCCTGTTTCTCCTTTTTTCTTTTCTACATATTGTCATCTATTAACACGCAGGTACAGCAGCCAGGACCGGAGTTACAGTGGGTGCATTGAGAGCCCAGGCTGGCGTCCGTCATCTATTAACAAGGTAAAAATGCCCTTATGATGCAGCAATGAAAACAGTCATGCTAAAGCAGAGTGCGGAAGCGGAAATGTGAGGTAAGACCTCCAGCCTTCCTCAGTACACAGTCAAGACCTGGGTAGTGCTTGCCCCTCCGTATGAGTGCGGACCAATTGAGCTTCACTTGGAAATACTGGTGGTTAATGCTCCTGTTCCACCCAGGTGCCCTTTTTCTTGGCATTCTTTTGCTCATTTTACTCAATGTGCTGGAGGAAATTGTCTCTGTACTTTGTTCTCTGTCCGTGCTCCATACTCCATGTCCTCTGATTAACCTACATCTGGTCAAGTTTTCCTGTACCTCCCTTGTACAATTCAGAGGAATTTTTTTACCAGCTATTTTGTACATGCAAGTTTTTTAGTAGTTTAATTCTAGAAAATACATTTTTAAAATAGGATGGAATACAACCATGTATTTGTTTCTTTTTTTTTTAATTGTTTTAAAATGGGTTGTCTCAATACAGGTATTGCAAAGCTATGTTAAGATCTTGCAAAAAACAATTTCATTTTGCAATATGTGTCCATTAACAGTGCCCTACCTATTCCTGTTTCTGACAGCACCATCACCCTTGAGCCACTCTTGACAATTGTGAAGAACAAATGCCTGTTAGAAACAACATTTTTTACATTAGGACCTGTAGTCTAGCTGCATTTCACAGCAAAATGCCCCCAAAAATTCAAAACATGACCCATGAGCCATTTTTGACAATTTGGGTGAAGAACAATGTCTGTTAGAAAAAACATTTTTTTTTTAATAGGACCTGTAGTATAGCTGCATGTCACAGCAAAATGCCCCCAAAAATTCAAAACATGACCCTTGAGCACTTTTGATAATTGTAAAGAAACAAATGTCTATTAAAAAACAAAATTTTTTAGAATAGGACCTGTAAGTATTGCTGCATTTCAAAGCAGCATGCCCCAAAAAAATTATAAAAATGACTTCTCAGCCACTGTTAAAAATTGTGAGGGAGAAATGCCATTTAAAGAAGCCCATTTCTGTTCCAAAGGACCCGATTTTTTGCTGTATCTCCAGCAACATGACCCCAAAAAATTATAAATATGACTTCTCAGCCCTGTTAAAAATTGTGAGGGAGAAATGCCATTAGAAGCCCCATTTCTTTTCCCAAAAGGGGACCATGATATTGCGGTATCTCACAGCAACATGCCCCCAAAAAATTATAAAGATGACGTCTCAGCCACTGTTAAAAATTGTGAGGCAACATGACCCCAAAACCATTGACAATGCGAAATATTTCTAAAGATGAAGTGAATACATTGAATATGGTTTTGTCATGAAACCTTGGTGTCATTTACAGTCTCCTCACAGCAAAACAGCAAAATGAATTGTTGGGAACTGAGAATAAAATTGCAGTAAGAAATGATCATTTAAAAAATATTTTTTCTAGAGGACCATTTTTGATTGAAGAGAAATGTGAAGTAGACCGGCAACTAATCGGTGACCTCGGCAATTGGGGCCACAACATCATCAGAGATCCATGCCTGATTGTTCTTGATAAAAAGTAAAAACGATCCACATTATCTGTGGAAAGCTGGATGCGTTTGTCTGTAATGACTCCTCCAGCTGTGCTGAAGGTCCGCTCAGATATGACGCTGGCTGCTGGGCAGGACAACACCTCTATGGCGTGGCGAGCAAGCTCGGGCCATTCGTCCATTTTGGATACCAAGAAGTCTATTGGGTCCTGAACACATACAAAAACATGGGTGTTGAGACGCAGATAGTCGTGCACCATGATCTTAAGCTGGTCTCTGTGTGTTGGATGTGTGCACTGCATTCCCTTGCGTTGGTGAGGGGGTTTAAATAAAGATTGCCAGAGGTCACCCATTAGGCTTCTGCCACTTTGCCTGCTGCTGCTGCTGCCGCTATGGCTACTTGGCACTCTACTGCTGTCACGTCGCTGATGTTGTTCCACCGTGACATTTGGGGAACGTGAAGCAGACGCAACATATGTCTCCAGTTGATCAATCAGCAAGGTCTCCATTTCCTGCTTTTTACTCTCTATTTGGGGTGGGTGGGAAGGAAAGTCCCTGAGTTTTGTTTTTGTACGGGGATCCAGGAGGGTGGCCACCCAGTAACTGTTGTTTATTTTGATTGCCTTAATGCGAGGATCATGTTGGAGGAAATGGAGCATCCAAGCACTCATGTGAAAGATGGAGCCTTGATTTCCCAAGCCTCTGGGTCAAGGGGCACTAGCAAACTGATCTTCCTCATCTTCCTCCTCCGCCTCAAATTCGCGCCAAACTTTTTCCACGGCAGGGACGTTGGTAACGTCGGTGTCTAGGAATACCCCCTCTCCTCCTCCTCCGCTGCCTCTGGCACAGCTTCAACACTGCCCTGACTTGCCTGAGATGATGCACCCTGAGAGCTGATGCGCCACCTTGCACTACTCTGGACCCCGAACCACTGCCTAATAAAGGGACCGTTTGAAATTGTGAAACTGTGGGCCTTGTGGATTTGACGGAGAGAAAAGGCTCCGTGTCCGCATCTGTGTCCGTCTCCTCCTCCTCCGTCGCTGGCGGGACTTGTTGTTTCAGAGTGTCCAACGATCGTTCCAGAACTAAGATCACCACAATGCTCATGCTGACAAGGGCATTGTCCGCACTGACAATTTTGGTGGCTTCTTCAAAACTGGCAAGGAGGGTGTGCAGAGTTTCTTTCACCTGCCTCCACTCTTGGTGGCTCACACCCCGAGGTCCGAAACCCGCTGCTTGTCAGGCCATGTGTCACTTCGTACTTTTGTAACGGCATTGCGCTGCTGCCAAAATCGCTGAAGCTGTGGAGGGTGGAATTCCGCGTGTTCCCCACGTCAACAATGAGACGGTTGACGGGGAGGCCGAGCTGACGTTGCAATGCAGCCAGGCAGGACGAATCAGGGTGCGAACGGCGGAAGGCGAACTTAGACCTCGAGCCTTCCTCAGCAGGCAGTCCAGAACCGGGTAGCTCTTTAGAAATTTCTGGACGACAAGGTTCATGACATGAGCCAGGCAAGGGAAGTGCTCGGGTCTACCGATCTTAAGGGGGGGCCCAGCAGATTTCGCCCGTTATCGCACACCACCTTGCCTGGCAAAAAGGTTCTTGTCACCCAGCCAGCGCTCGGTCTCGTTGCGGAGAGCCATCCACAGTCCTGACCTGTGTGTGGACGGTCTCCAAGACAGATTAATTTAAACACGGCCTGGTGTCTCTGGGCACGTGATGCCACCAGAGGCCCTTGGGGGGAAAGAAACCCTGCACCTTTCCCTGCAGTTTTGAAGAGCGTGCGCCGAGCCTGAGAACCACCGTCCCCCCCAGAGACATCCACCCAGCTCACCCCGTGAGCTGTCACGAGTATAGCGGCCTTGCCGTGCTTACTAGTCCATGTGCCCGGTGGTCAGATGGACTTTTCCGGCCACAGATGCAGACAAACGCGCTTAAATTTTAGATGACACGTGGCTGGCCAGGGCAAGGACGGCTTTTCTGGCAAAGAAATGCCTGCTCTGCATCTGGTATTGGGGGCAGGCAAGGGCCATGACGTGGCGGAACCCATCTGTGTCCACCAGAAAGGAAAGGGAACATTTCCAATGCCAAAAGCCTGGCAATGCCGACATTCAGGCTTTTGGCTTTGGGATGGTTTGGGTTTAAAGTGTTTTTTTCTGCTCCCAAACCTTGGAAGACAGAAGGCTGGCTGCTAGACTGGCGCTGTACGGCATGCAGGTCGTCAAACTGGCGGAAGGAGAAGGGGTAGGGTGGGTCTCTAGTGGTGCTGGGGGTACTCGGGCGACGGGGGGGGCTGAAACGGAGGCTGATCCCTGATCATGACTCTGAGTGACATGGGCAGCGGAGGAACGCTTGGTGGTGGCGGAGGAGGAGGGGGCGGGGACAGGGGGGGGTGTGACAGTGGTTGGAGGCCCGGCGTCAGTCTGGCCTTTTTTGGCCAAATGTTGCCCCATTTCAACTCATGCATTCGCTGCATGTGACATGTTGGTGGTGGTTAACCACCTAAGGTTCTTGCCTCTACTTTTGCGTTTACGGCATAGGCGGCATATGACATCGCTGGGTGAATCAGAGGCTTGATCAAAGAAGGCCCAGGCTTGAAAGGTCCTGGATTTTTTTGACGGCGATAAGCGAGGAGCGGGGTTTGCGCTGACTGTGGCTGGCAGAATCATATCAGCGGACTTCTGCGACCGCCCTCTCCCTTTTTGATGCGGAACCATACTGACCTACCCCATCGTTCTTCCTCCTCGTCCAGTGATGAAGCGCTCGCAAGCAATTCTGCTGAAAAAAACCAGTTGGATCCGCAATGTCGTCATCATCATCATCAACACAGGTGACTTGGTTTGTCCCGACATTCTGCATCCCGGAGCTGCAGGCTACAAGCAAGAGGGACTGCAGGCGTTGCCGACCCCCCGGGATTTTTGCCGATTGACCGGCTTCCTTCTCCTGCCTCTGATGGCATCAGTAACTGGCGTCAGAGCAGAGAAAATCATCCTCTTTGGCCCCTTGATCTTTTTAACATGCCTTCTGACCCCCAACGCATTTTGTCATCAAAGAGGTCTTCAGAAAATGGATTATCCACAGTGGTGGGTACACGAGTTGACATTTGGGCTGCTTCATGTTGGACGGATGCTGGTGATGCAGGGTGACGACATTTGTGGCCGTGACTGAGAGGACGAGGAGGGAAGACTGCTGGATGAAGGTTGCATTTAACACTGAAGGCCAGATTGGCGCCGCTGTTCGTTACTGAGCTTCACAGGGCCCTGACCCAGCGATGACAGGCCTGACGGTCCGGCAACGACGAAACCGCTGGCATGGTGTTTTCGCCAGCACTGGGAAGGGGCACCTTCTTCCTCGACCTTTTACCTACATGTCCTACCCCCCCTTTGCTCGCTTACCCCCTGAAATTTTGCTCCATGTTCAGAAATATAAAAATTTGAGAAGGTAGGAAGGTTTTGGAAAGTATCTTATTAAAAGACGGCAAAATCACAGTATCTCAAATCCCTCAAATCAAAACAAAAATGCTGGATTCAAATTTAACTGCAAAGTAGATCTATCAACAAAGCTGGCCTGCGCCAAAGTGAAAAAAAACACATATTGAAATGTCTTCGGATAATACATGGTATTTTTGGCACCTATCAATTCACCTGTGGTGACTATAAAATTGCTGTATTCAAATTTAACTGCCCAAAATAGATCTATCAACAAAGCTGGGCCCGCGCCAAAGTGAAAAAACATGTATCTGAAATGTATTTGGATAATAAAAGGTATTTTTGGCACCTTTCAATTCACCTGTGGTGACTACACAATTGCTGTATTCAAAATTAACTGCAAAGTAGATCTATCAACAAAGCTGGCCTGCGCCAAAGTGAAAAAAAACGTTATCTGAAATGTATTCAGATAATACAAGGTATTTTTGGCACCTATCAATTCATCTGTTGGTAAATATAAAATTGCTGTATTCAAATTTAAGTGCAAGCTGCCTCAATGAACAAAGCTGTAGTGCGCCAAAGTAAAAAAACACGTTTTTCTGTTATGTATTCGTATTAATACAAGATATTTTTGGCACCTTTCAATTCACCTGTTGGTGACTATAAAAATTGCTGGATTTTAGATTTAAGTGCAAGCTGCCTCAATGAAAAGCTGTAGTGCGCCAAAATCAAAAAACACGTATCTGTTATGTATTCGTTTTAATACAAGATATTTTTGGCACCTTTAATTCACTGTGGTGACTATAAAATTACTGGATTCAGATTTAAGTGCAAGCTGCCTCAATGAACAAAAACTGTAGTGCACCAAAGTCAAAAAACACGTATCTGTTATGTATTTGTATAATACAAAGATATTTTTGGCACCTTTCAATTCACCTGTGGTGACTATAAAATTGCTGGATTCAAATTTAAGTGCAAGCTGCCTCAATGAACAAAGCAGTAGAGTGCCAAAGTCAAAAAACAAGTAACTGTTATGTTATTCGTATAATACAAGATATTTTGGCACCTTTCAATTCACCTGTGGTGACTATAAAATTGCTGGATTCAAAATTTTAAATGCAAGGTGAATATATCAACAAAGGTGGAATGGGCAAAATTGAAAATGAAAAACCTATCTGAAATGTATACTGATAATAAAAATGGAGTTTTGCACCTAACAAAGAGACCTGCAGTTACTAGAAAAGATTTTGTATCCTATAAGTTCAGGCTGCCCAATATCCAGAAATATTTCAATAGAAAACTGTTAATAATAAAAGCTATTGCAGTGCAATGTCTACACTAAGTTTTGGTGAACTTTATCCAGTATTCTTTATAGAGCTGTCTGTGTTCGCCCGCGGGGCCCACCCCCTCCCCCCTCCCCCCCCCCGTGACTTTCGCGTGGTAGTGCTCTTTAAAATTCTTTACCTAATCATAAAATCTTCCAATCTCTAATCTAACTAAATTTTTAGATCACAGCTATATAGTAGAGGTTTCTCTGTGAAGAAATAGAATAATTTCGCTGAGCTGTTTGGACACAAGCAGAGCGCAGTCCTTTGCTCTGAGACGCTGAGAGGGCACTGAGGCTGAACAGGAAACGCTGTACTATGTAAAACGAGTCATGTGATTTTTTCCAGCCAATCGCAAACCATACCCCATCCCAGTCATGACGTCGCAACACCCCATCTCACCTGCTCTATTCGTAAGCTGATTTGCTGGCTGCCAAAATGCAGGAGGGACAAAAATGGCGCGACTTAATAGATGATGCACAGATTTTAACCTAAATTATCGCATGATCTAAAAATTTCGATCAACATAAAAACTGTGCCGATTTCAACTTTGTCGATAATAATCGCTCAACACTAATCCTAATATAAGGCAATGCAATGTCTAAACAAAGTTTTGGCTGTACAATATCTAGTATCCTTTACAGAGCTTGTCTGTGTTTGCCCGCGGGGCCCCTCCCCCCGTTTCCCCCCGTGACTTTACAGCGGTAGATGCTCCTTTAAAATTCTCTGCCTAACTACCTAAAATCTGCAAATCTCTGATTTAACTAAGTTCTAAGGATCACAGCTAAAAGTAGAGCTGTCTCTGTGAAAAAATAGAATAATTTCGCTGAGCTGTTTGCTGAGCTGTTTGGACAGAGGCAGGGGCGCACGTCCTACTGCTAAAGAGACGTTAACACACTGATCATGAACAGGAAGAGCTGTTTTTATGTAAAAACGAGGTCATGTGATTTTTCCAGCCAATCGCAACCATACACATTTCCCAGTCATGACGTCGCACCCACATCTCACCTGCTCTATTCTGTAAGCTGATTTGCTGGCCGCCAAAATGACAGGAAGCGCCGAAAATGGTGCAATATTAATAGATTATGCACAGATTTTAACCTAAATTATCGCGTGATTGACAAAATCCGATCAACGTAAATACCGTGCCGATTCCAACTTTGTCGATAATAATCGCTCAACACTAGCCCTGAACGGCTGGTTCATGTGGCTCCTGTGGATCTCCATAGTGTTCCTCTGGGCAAAACCTACGTGCGCCCCGCACTCAGGAGGAGAATTCTGGGTTGGGGGCATAGTTCTCTTCTGGCTGGCCACCCCGGGATACGGAAATCCTACGCCCTTATCTCGCGAAACTACTGGTGGCCAACTCTGGTCCAAGATGTCAAGGACTTCGTTCTCTCCTGCATCACATGTGCCCGAAACAAGGTCCCACGCCACAGGCCCACAGGCCTCTTAGTCCGTCTGCCCGTTCCGGAGTCTCCATAGACAGACATAGGCATGGACTTCATCACGGACCTTCCTTCTTCCTCTGGAAACTCGGTCATTTGGGTGGTCACAGACCGATTTTCAAAGATGTCCCACTTTGTGCTGCTTCCTAGTCTCCCTTCTGCTACCCAATTGGCGGGCCACTTCTTCCATCACATTTTCCGCCTGCATGGTTTACCCTCCCACATTGTCTCCGATCGAGGCGTCCAATTTGTCTCTAAGTTTTCGTGTGCCCTATGTTCCCGCTTGCAAATCAAGCTAGACTTCTCATCCGCGTACCATCCCCAGACAAATGGGCAGGTGGAGAGGGTAAATCAGATCTTGGGGGAATATCTACGGCACTTTGTGTCCGGACGCCAGGACAACTGGTCCGAACTGCTTCCATGGGCCGAGTTCTCATATAACCATCGGGACTCCGACTCGACTGGCCGTTCCCCATTCCTTGTGGTCTATGGTCGTCATCCACGCCCCCCCCCTCCCCTTGGCTTCGGCCTCCGAGGTTCCCGCCGTGGACAACCAGGTTCGGGATATCGGGGTCATTTGGCGAGAGACCCGACATGCCTTACTCCAGGCTTCAGCCCGCATGAAGACCCAAGCTGACAAGAGGAGGAGATCTTCCCCAACGTTCCTCCCAGGGGATAAAGTGTGGCTCTCTTCCAAATACATACGCCTCAAGATCCCCAGCTATAAGTTGGGTCCGCGGTTTCTGGGACCTTTCAGAGTACTTCGGCAACTGAACCCGGTGTCCTACAAGCTCTGCCTACCTCCATCTCTCCGGATTCCTAACGCCTTTCACGTCTCCCTCCTAAAGCCTCTGGTCTTGAACCGGTTCTCCCAGAAGAGCGCTGCTCCGTCTCCGGTACTAGAGTCCCCTGATGTTTTTGAAGTGAAGGACATCTTGGACATGAAGACCATCAGGGGTAAGCGGTTCTTTCTTATAGATTGGAGGGACTTCGGCCCCAAGGAGAGGTCCTGGGAACCGGAGTCCAATATCCTGAATCAAGACCTAATTCGTAAGTTCCTTTAGCCTAAGAAGAGGGGGAGACCTAAGGAGGGGGTTACTGTAGCAGGTGGTCAAGCTCCTCAGCCTGCGGGCCATGGGCGCACCCGTGGCCGCCCCCCCGGGTGCCTGCCGGGGTCGGGCGGCGCCGCTGGCCACGGGACGAGCTGTGGGTCCGCTGGTCCTGGAGACTCACCTGACCTCGTTCCTGTCACGTCCGCGCCCTCTGCCGGCCGAGGCGCACGCGCCCGCTCCCTAGGGTGCGCGCGCACTCGTTCTTGTAAATTTAAAGGGCCAGCGCCCCGGTAATTGGCTAATTGCCGGGCGCTTCCCCTATTTATGCTTTCGCTCCACAATCATTCCTTGCTGGATCTATGTTGCCTCGTGCCCTAGAAAAAGCGTTCTTTAAGTGTATTCTTGCCTTACCGTGTACCAGACCTCTTGCTACGTTTCTCGACTCCGAACCTCTGCCGCCTGCCCTGACCTTCCTGCCTGTCCACGACCACGAACCATTGCCGCCAGCCCTGACCTTCCTGCCTGCCCACGACTACGATTCTTGGATTACGATTCTGTACCTCGCTGCACCTCGGCCGCCACCGCAAGCCCGCCGCTTCAGGAGTAGCGACCTGGTAGAATCCCGCTGTAGCAAGTCCATCCCGCTTTGCGGCGGGCTCTGGTGAAAACCAGGACCTACTAGACTCCGCTCCCAGGCGCGGTTGTTGCCATCGCTTGCGGTGGTCCAGTGGATCCACTACCTAGCCGTTACACTCTTGCACAGCTTCATTTATGAAAAAATGCAAAAGTTATTTCTATCAGAAGAGACCGATACCTAAACACTGTTTTATACGAGAAAAAAAACGATATCTTTTTTTAAACCGCTACAATATAAAAAAATATAATATATATAAACTGAATATCACCATAATCATATTGTTCAGCAGAGTAAAACTCAAAGTCACATATATTGCATGGGGAGGGCTGTAAAAATAAAAAAACACTGATTGATGGTTAATTTTTCCTCATGGATTGATGCATTTTCTTCATCTTGCCTTCCGAGAATAAATGAAAGGCAACCAAAAAGTCAAGTGTCCTCCAAAATAGTACCAACGAATATATTAGCTCATCCCACAAAAACAAGCCCCTACACTCTACACAGCTCAGTACACAGAAAAATAAAAAAGTTATGGCTCTCAGACTATGATGATGCAAAAACGTGATTTCTAAATAAAAAGGTTTTTATTATGTAAAAGCAGTAGAACATAAAAAATAGATAGCATTGTGGTCTTGCTATAATCATATTGAACTGTAAAATAACTGAGAATAATAAAAATAAAAAACACTACCTGTATTTAGTTCATTCTTTCTCCAAAAACCTTGATGAAATGCGATCGAAGTGTCATTTGAACCTCAAAATGGTAACAATGAAAACGTTAGCTCATCCCACAAGCCCTTAATCAGCTCCATTTACAGAAAAATAAAAAAGTTATGTCTGTCAAACTACAATGACATAAAAATGCTATTTTTACAAACACGTTTCTATTGTGTAAAGTAGTAAAACATAAAAAACTACATAAAATTATTATTGTTGTAATTGTACTGACCCACATAGTAAAGTTATCATATTATTTAAATCACAAGGCAAATGCTTTAAAAATTAAGCACAAAAAGCGATGACGGAAATTTTTTTTCATGGTCCAACACTAAAAAAAACTGTGAAACATCTGTGGGGCCCAAATGCACAATACACCCTTAGATGAATTTCCTAAGGGGTGTTGAATCCAATATGGAGTGACTTCTTGAAGGTTTCACTTTTTCTGGTACTTTGGGGGCTTTGCAAATACAACATGGCACTCATCAAAATCTGTGTTCCACACACCAAATAGCGCTCCTTTCCTTATAAGCCCTGTCATGTGCCCAAACAGCAGTTTACACCCACATATAGGGTATCGCCAAACTTGGAACAACTTATGTAATACATTTTGAGGTACTTCTTCACCAATATTCCTTATAGTTTCATAGTTTCATAGTTTGTAAGGCTAAAAAAAGACAAGTCGTCCATTAGTTCAGCCTGTTGTGCTAAGGTGTTGATCCAGAGGAAGGCAAAAACCCCAATGAGGTAGAAGCCAATTGTCCTCATTTTAGGAAAAATTCCTTCCTGACTCCAATCTGGCAATCAGAAAAATCCCTGGATCAATGACCCCTCTCCTGAATCCTAGTCACTGTAACTGTTATATTATTACGCTCCAGAAATGCATCCAAACCCTTTTTGAACTCGGTTATTGAATTCACCATGACAAGTCCCTCTGGCAGAGAATTCCATAGTCTCACTGCTCTTACAGTAAAGAATCCCTTTCTATGTTTATGTAGAAACTTTCGTTCCTAAAGACGTAAAGGATGCCCCCTTGTTCTATATACAGCCCTGTGTATAAATAAATCTTGGGAGAGATCTCTATATTGACCTTTGATGTATTTAAACATATTTATTATGTCCCCCGAAGCCTTCTTTTCTCTAAACTAAATAACCCTAATCTTGCCAATCTTTCTGTGTACTGTAGTCCACCCCGTCCTTTTATTATTTTTGTTGCCCGCCTTTGTAACTGTTCAAGCTATACAATGTCTTTCCTGTGCACTGGTGCCCAAAACTGTACACAATATTCCATGTGTGGTCTAACCAGTGACTTGTATAATGGGAGAATAATGTTCTCATCATGTGCATCTATGCCCCTTTTAATGCACCCCATGATCCTATTTGCTTTGGCTGCAAAAAAAAAAAAAATTGCTAAAACTGTATACAATTAGGACAACTGCAATTTGTTTTTTTCATGGCTCAAGGCTAAAAATATCTGTGACACACCTATTCAATGTATTCACTACACCCATGGATATATTCCTTAAGGGGTGTAGTTTTTCAAACGATGTCTTTTTAGGGGTGTTTATTAAGTTTTAGGGTGTCCGCAAACCTGCAATGGTGCCTAAAGAAAATCCTAATGAAAATGAGACCCCAAAGTATAGTAAATGCTCGTCCTATTCTGAAGCTTGTGGTTGTGTCAAAGAGCACATTAGGGTTACATATGTGATACCTCTAAAATAGCAGACTCATGGGAATAGATATTTTATTTGTGTTTCTCTGTCCATACTCTGTTCCAGTAAACAATGTATTAAATTTGGAAATCTGCAAAGAGAAATTTAATGTTGAAAGTATTGTTTTAAACACCTTTGGGGATTTGGTTTCTTAAATTGAGTCTTTTATGGGTGTGTCAAGCATACAGGCTCCCCAAAGTTACTTTAGAACTGGGCTGGTCCCTAAAATAATATATGTTGTATATTTTCTTGGAAATTTTAAAATTTGTTACTAAATTTAAAAGCACTCTAATGTCCTAAAAAATAAAAAGATGTTTAAAAAACGATGCCAACTTAAAGTATGCTTAAGTATGTTAATTATTTACTGTTTTGTTTAGTATGATTTTCTGTCTTGCAAACAGAAATTTGAAAACTTTGAAAATGGCAATTTTCACAACATTTTGATTTTTAACAAATAAACAAGGATTGTAAAGACAAAAATTAATTGATTAAAGCAAAACATGTCACAAAAATCACAGAGATAGGTAGAGGCATTACAAAGTTATTCACAGATAAGTGACAGATTTGAAAAATAGGGCTTAGTCTTTAAGTCCAAAAGACTCAGATGTTAAGTTGTTAAATAAAAAACACAGAAACAACAGAGAAAAACACTGTATTTATATAAACAATCCCCAATAACATCCCTCGTTGACCATTAAATTAAAGAAATGGATTCAACACTGGTCCGACATAATCCTACAAATCCAACATAAACCAAAGGAGGGAAACTGTTGAAAAATATAAACACTTCAAAAATAGGTCAGTACTAAACTTTCCCCCTGAAAATATAGCTTCAGATGATCTTCTGAGGGTGCAGGGGACAGACTTCAGGCCACACAGTATAATCCTGGAGGGTACAGGCCACAGCTGCAGAATCTCCAGGGGGTTGGTCCTCTATCTTGTACCAGAAGATTGTGTCTGTCAGCTGTGTTCTGGATCCGCTCTTCCGAACCTCCCTGCAACTATTGTGTTATATGGTTTAATGCCAACACAAAATACAGACCACACCTATCACCACATAGACTCCCCACCTCCACTTACCACCCCATGCATGGTTTATACAGAGGGGGAGACAGAAAGGTATGTTCTGGAAAAGTAATTTTTTAAGATATTTGTGTGGTGAATTCTGCAGGGATGAGTTTTGGCTGTGAGATATCGTCATGGCCATTTGGACCAGATGGAGAAAAAAAAAAAAAGGGAAAGTGAATGACTCCAGCCAGAGAATATGTTAACTGTTAGTTGCTGGATGTAACTCTAGAGAACCTGAATACATCTGATGTCTACCCCTAAACAGTCACTGCAGGGTAGACATATTGGTAGTAATGGCAATAGTGTAATGGTTTATAATCAGGAACAGTTTTGCGATATTATTCAGTCACTTTGTGGTGATGATATGTGGTCATGATGTGGCGGTATTATTTTATTTGTATGGCAGTAACATTGATAATATTGGTCTCAGTTTAAAGGTCTATGCAGTAACAGTATAGTGATAATAATTGCTGCTTGTATAGCGGCATTAAGTGGTAACTGTATAACTATTATTTATAGTAGAGGCATCATCGATAGAAAATTATCTTTATAGCTATTTATGTGTTTTATATACACAACATATCAGTCTTAGTAACTGTCATGGGGCCCAGAGGTTGAGTGGGCCCATTCATGTACAAGAATATTGTTCCTATCTATAAGGAATAAGTAGTTGGTGGTTTTCTGCTATATATTACTACTATTTGGGATTCCTGGCATATGGCGGTATTAGTTATGCCTTTAATTATTGATGCTTATGCTGCTGTTTTAGGTTATTGTCATTTGGTGGTGGGCCCCATCCTATTTTGTTACAAGGGCCCTATGGATTTTAGTTATGCCCCGATACACAACAGATTATGTTATATAAATACGTCCTAATAGACCCTAGTAATAGCACTGTTGTGTTGACACAGTTGTGGATTTTTTTTCTCATTCCACCTAGCACTGAAGGGTGCCAAAATGCCTTGTCCTGATTCTGTTTTCTAGTGCCACATTTCTTTTATTCTAGTGTTCACTAGTGGTCACAGTGTCCAAATGTCTGCCAATTAGACACTGGGGATCATCTTAGCAATTATGAGACAACCCTTTCGGTGAAATCTATATATTTCATAATCCCAGGAGAGCAATCAAATCTTGTTTTCAGATTAATTCTACACTGTACCATCTTTTTATTAGGTATTGCTGTGTTAGATGTATTGACAATTTCTTTTTAAAACTATTGAAATATTATTTTGAAAATAAAATATATTGTTTAATGTTTATAAATTGTGGTCCAGTAGGAACAGGATAGAAATGCTAAAATAATGTGTTTACACATCCTAAGGCTATGTCTCCACTGCACATGTTTTTGGTAGTTTTTTCAGCGTTTTTCATTTTCTGAAACCGCTGAAAAAATGACTAAAACAGATCCCTTAGACTTTAATAGTAAAAATGTTCTGTAGACTCCACAGAATGACTTTTTTTCAGATAATTTCTGCTCCCGGTTGTTTTTTGAAACATGTTGCAGGAAACACCAGAGCAGGGCAGAAAATTTAGTATTGGAATCTATGCAATCTGCCATTTTTTGGTGCATATTTTGCACAGTTCTGATGAAAAACTGCCCAGGTGTTTAAACAAGGTATATGAATTTTACATACATTAAAAACTGCCCAAAAGCCGTCTAAAAAATCAGACCACAAACTCGAAAAAAAGCCTCAACAAAAAACTGAAAACCGCCCAAAAAGTCATTAGAAAGCCAGTTGCTTTGGGCAAAAAACTGATGTTCAAAGCAGTTTTTAGGTTTTGATTTTCAACAAGTTTTTTGTCCTCTGCTGTGTAGACCTAGCCTGGGGGTGCTTTCACATTGAGCATTTTTTTGGTGTGTTTTTATGTGTTTTTGTGCAGATATGAACAGCATTAATTGCTGTGCCTTTCTTCACAAGAAAAGCATCAACAAATGCACCAAAAAACACATTAAAAAAGTTTTGTATCAAGGCACCCTAAGGGCAAAGTACTAAATGCTAAGCCTTCACTGATTATAATTATGAATACAGGCAACCCATTCATTGCTTCCAGATTGTGCAAAGGCAGCTGAGCTAATGACATTTACTTCTCTATACTTATTAGCTGCCTACTGATAATCAACACTGTAACAACACAAAAGATATCTCTTATACAACCATCATGATTTTGTTAGCTATTGAGGCGAGATGAAGATTTATTGTGACATCCAGATGCAATTTGTTAAAAAAAAGCTGTTTATTAGTAGTTTCGGTGTGTTTTCTGCATGATGTGATGTTTCCCATATGGCAGCACATCTATTTGATGCCCAGCAGGAAATATCCAGATTTGTTTTTTATCATCACATTGCACCCTTGGGTGGAGCATAATTTATTGACTCATCTGCTAATTGTTCTATTTAAAATTATATATTCATATGTATATTTGTTTAGTAATGATTAAGCAGAACATTCATATTCAGGCTGCTTTTAACCTTGATGTAATTTGTCTATCACTGCTGGTAATGTGATATGGATATTTTAACTAATAGCCTTCAGTTCGGAAACCTGCTGTCAAGGCTTGCCTTGTAATTATTGGCTGTACAAAGATCACTCCTGCAAAATGTAGCATTTGATTTTTAATAAATAAAAATTGCAGGAAGCTGTTAACAATTTTGGAAGGCTGAAGGTATGACTTGTTTTTTTCAATGGCTGGTCTTCTTTTTTAGAGTTACACAATAATAATCTGTGTGGCAATTTATAATTTTTGGTTTGAATCTCAAGTTCTTTTTTGTTTTGTGCAGTGTGGGAGCCTAAATGACAGTGAAGAGCAAAGTAATTTTCATCTAGATTCGAGGGTTCTTTCACATACACCTGTCTGTCAGAACTATGTACTGCTTGTAAGAAAAAAAGAAAGAGAACAACAAAATAAAATACATAATGCATTTTAAAAATTTCAGTGACAAGATTACAATTTTGGTTGCATTTTTTACTTTATAAGAGTTTGTTGAGATATTTTTTTCTGGCAACTATATCCTATAGAGAAGTCTATGGGAAAAACCCTAGAAAAATAATACCATACCACGATGTATTGAAAAAAATAAATAAAAGCATCAGGTGCGATACCTACCTCACTAATGCCGGGGCACCATCAGGACAGTATTGGCTGTATTCTTGTCAGTCTCTGATCAAATTTTACAAAAAAGCATCTGTAAGGGTGGTGGGTGCCACTCCTTTAGGTTCTTTTGAATTGCGGGGAGAGACGATGTGGGACTTAGTGTACCGGCGTAGAAATAAAGACAAAAGACACAACACTTGCTGACCGGGAGAACTGAGGCTTTACTTCGTTTCTTCATCCAGCAACGACACTTGCAGAACAAGGCTGTCGCTCATATAGAGATTCACACAGCTCTGGAACCATGCACTCGCCCAGCAGTACCCGAGGGAGCTTCCTCCATGCCAACCTCACTGCTCTAACCTGGCTGTACTCAGTGGCTCTTCCACTCAGCTCAGGGGCTGCCAGGTCCGTCTTGCTATAGTTAGGGCTCATTTGCCCTTCTCCTATGCGTGGGCCAGGGGGCGAAGTCCCCCCGGCTCTCTCCGGCTTCTTATGCTAAAAATGGGTGGTAACAACTAGTACAAGTTTTAAAAGTTTTCTTTCTTCCTTTTCCCTTTTGTTAGTCTGCCTCCCCCCTGTCCTACCAGGGCAAGAGACTACTCCTTTTCCCTTAGCGACTCTGGCAGTCCAGGCAGAAAAGACAGACTAACCCCATCTCCCACATTTTACTATTTAAACAAATCCCCCCCGTGACAGTAAACCCCCCCTTTACCCTTCCAAAAGATTTAGCTCCCCATTGGTGGGGGGTTACACCCCCTGTTTTAGGCGACTAAGGGGGGGCAGAACTACTTATTAACCCCATTTACTTAGGGATAACTTTCCCATTTTCTACACTTAAAAAGGGTTTTTCGCTACAAAGAATAGCTTTCAATTTTTAGGGAAAACAAAAAAAAGGGGATTTTTTCCAAATATATTGCTTTGTTCTCTTTTTCCCCAAGGAGTACAAATGAATTTATGACCCTCCCTGGCTATTTAAATTCCTATAAACTGACCTTAAACAATTACCCCCTGTGTTGTTCAATGAGATAACAGTGAGTGATGTCTCACACAGGTCCAGGCAGTGTCTGTGTGCTCAGCAGTAAAAAAACTTGATTTATGTAAAATAAAAAGAACTGTAATTAGGGCTTTTGTTTTGGGGATCAGATAAGAAGTCCTGTTAGTAGTTTGAGAAGCTAATCTGATCTAATTAGCATCTGAAAGCACAGCATGGCCAGGAAGCTGTACAAGCAAGGAGTTTATGCAAATGAGTCAATCTGAACCAGGAAGTGACAGAGTATTTCATTCATGCATTCTCTGAAACTCTGAAGGGAGACAACTCCTTTAAGTCTGTACAGCACACTTTACACTATTTCCCTGAATAAAGATATCTAATACTTTTACACATCTCACACATCCACCGATACAAGCCAAGTTAGGAATTGGTAATGGGCAGAGAACCCAGATGCTTTGGCTGTTTAGGGCCCTGAAATTATTTATATTGCCACTAATCACACATTCTGACATGTCACCAGATCTTAAAGATATGCAGATGTAGAAAAGCTAAACTTGACATATAATACAACATGATATTATGGCACAGAAAGTCATCTTAACTTTTTCAATGGTTATCAATGGCTTTTATTGTTATTAGAGATTGAGAGAATCTGATTCTAACGAAAGGTGGTTGGAATTCGTTTAGAATTTCAGGAGAACTTTTCGATCTGAACAAAGGTTCGAAGTTTGGGGTGATACGCAGTGTGATGAAGCGTGTTTTTAATTGATAAAATGGCTACGAGCACCATGGCGTTTACATTGGGCCAAAGAAGTGAGTCTGGCGAGGAAGAAAGGCGTAGCCTACATATCATGTGCAATAGATGAAGCCAATCAGAGACCGGCGGGGATTCTGTGACGTCACCGCAACTTATATAAGTCAGGCGCGCGCTGGCAGCTCATACTGCTTTCACTGTGCTTGTCGGGAGCTGCTGCCGCTGCCTGCTCATGATTATCTCATACTAAGAACTATACTTTTTATAGATTATTTTTGAGGGGTTGTCACAGCTTGTCTCAGAGACTGCTCTCTTCTTACATTCTAATTCTGCTTTTGTGAGGTATTGGAATTGAAGTCCAGGGTGTGCGTCTAATTCAGCTGCATATACATTCATTTTAATGCTATCTGCTCATGTTCCTGAAGCACATTGAATATCCAAGGGTTATCTAAGCCTGTTGCTGTTGTATTCAGTTTAAAGAAACAGGTTTTTTTACAATCCAAATACACTTAATTTTTGGTTGGCTCATTTATTTGCGCATTTAGATCCAGGGGTTAATTAAGCGTTGTTCTGCTGTTGTGGTCAGTAAAAGAAACGGTGTTTTTCAACACCAAAGAGGAAATATTGCCTGTAGCAAAATTCATATCCGAAGGTTAATTACTAGTGTTGAGCGATTATTATCGACAAAAATGAAATCGGCAAGGTTTTTATGGTGATCGAATTTTTTAGAACATGCGATAATTAAAGCTAAAAATCTGGGGGTTTTTTGCATTTTTTTTCAACTATTAAGATCGCGCCAATTTTCGGCGCTTCCTGTAATTTGGCGGGCCAGCAAATCAGATTACAGAATAGAGAGGGTGAGATGTGTGTGCGATGTCATGACTGGGATGAGTATGGTTGCGATTGGCTGGAAAAATCACATGACCTCGTTTTACTAGGAACAGCGTTTCCTGTCAGCCTCAGTGTCTCATAGGAGTAGGAAGTGCGGCTCTGCATGTGGCAAACAGCTCAGCGAAAAATTATTCTATTTCTGCACAGAGAAACCTCTCACTATTAGCTATAATCCTTACAATTTAGTTTAGTTAGTTTAGAGATTGGAATATTTTATGAGTTAGGTATCGAGAATTTTAAAGGAGCATCTGACGCTGTAAAGTCACGGGGGGAAGCGGGGGGAGGGAGGGGGGGCAGCGGAAGCGACACAGTCAGCTCTATAAAGAAACTTGGATAAAGTCACAAGACTTAGTGTAGACATGTGCACTTGCAATATCTTTATTATTAACAGTTTGCTATTGAAATATTTCCCTGGATATTGGGCCAGCCTGAACCTTATATTAGGGATAACATTGCATTTCTAGTAACTGCAGGTCTCTGTGGTAGGTGCAAAACTCACACTTTTATTATTCCAGGTATACATTTCAGATAGGTGTTCATTTTCAATTTTACCCATTCCACCTTTGTTCATATATCACCTTGCACTTAAATCTAGAAAACAGCAATTTTATAGTCACCACAGTTGTGAATTGAAAGGTGCAAAAAAATACCGTGTATTATATGTAAACATAACAGATACGTGTTTTTTGACTTTGGCTCACTACAGCTTAGTTTCATTGACGCAGCTTGCACGTAAATATGAAACAGCACTTTTACTAGTACCACAGGTGATTTGAAAGTGCAAAAAATCCGTGTATATTCGAAAAACATAAACAGATAAGTGTTTTTTGACTTTGAGCGCACTTACGCTTTGTTCTTACGCAGCTTGCACGTAAATCTGAAAACAGCAATTTTATAGTCACCACAGGTGATTTGAAGGATGCGAAAAATACATTTATTATCCGAATACATTTCAGATACGTGTTTTTTGATTTGGCGCAACTACAGCTTTGTTAATTGACGCCAGCTTGCACGTAAATCTGAAAACAGCAATTTTATAGTCACCACGGTGAATTGAAAGCGTGCAAAAAATTACGTGTTTTATACGAAAAACATTACAGATTACGTTGTTTTTTTTACTTGACGCACTACAGCTTTTGTTCATTACGCAGCTTGGCACGTAAATCTGAAAACAGCAATTTTATAGTCACCACAGGTGATTGAAAAGGTGCAAAAAATACCGTGTATTATACGAAAACATAACAGATACTTGTTTTTGACTTTGGCGCACTACAGCTTTTGTTCATTGTCGCAGCCTTGCACGTTAAATCTTTATAAAACAGCAATTTTATTAGTCATCACAGGTGATTGAAAGGTGCAAAAAAATACCGTGTTTATACAAAACATAACAGATAGTGTTTTTTGACTTTGGCGCACTACAGCTTTGTTCATTGAGCTGCTTGCACGTAATTCTGAAAACAGCAATTTTAAGTCACCACAGGTGAATTGAATGGTGCAAAAAATACCGTTGTATTATAGCCCACCCCCAAAAACATAACAGATACGTGTTTTTTGACTATGGGCACTACAGCTTTGTTCATTGACGCAGCTAGCTGCACGTTAATCGTAAAAACTGCAATTTTATGTCACCACAGGTGAATTGAAAGGTGCAATAAATACTGTGTATTATACGGAAAACATAACAGATACGTGTTTTTTGACTTTGGCGCCATACAGCTTTGGGGTTTTGTGTTTCATTGACGCATCTTGCACGGTTAATCTTAAAACATGCAATTTTATAGTCACAACAGGTGAATGAAAGGTGCAAAAAATACCGTGTATTATACGGAAAAACATACAGAAACGTGTTTTTGACTTTGGCGCACTACAGCTTGTTCATGACGCCAGCTTGCACGTAAAACTGAAAAAAGAATTTATAGTTACCACAGGTGTATTGAAAGGTGCAAAAATACATTTTTAGTATTCGAATACATTTCAGATACGTGTTTTTTACTTTGGAGCACTTACAGCTTTGTTATTTACGCAGCTTGCACGTAAAATCTGAAAACAGCAATTTTATAGTCACCACAGGTGAATTGAAAGGTTGCAAAATAATACCGTGTATTATAAGGAAAAAACATAACAGATACGTGTTTTTTGTCTTTGGCGGTCTACAGCTTTGTTCATTGACGCCGCTTGCACGAAAATCTGAAAACAGCAATTTTATAGTCACCACAGGTAAATTGAAAAGGTGCAAAAATACCGTGTATTATACGAGAACATAACAGATACGGTTTTTTGACTTTTGGCGTACTACAGCTTTGTTCATTGACACAGCTTGCACGTAAATCTGAAACAGCAATTTTATAGTCACCACAGGTGAATTGAAAGGTGCAAAAAATACATTTTATTATCCGAATACATTTCAGATACGTGTTTTTTGACTTTGGCGCACTACAGCTTTGTTCATTGACGCAGCTTGCACGTAAATCTTAAAACAGCAATTTTATAGTCACCACAGGTGAATTGAAAGGTGCAAAAAATACCGTGTATTTTACGAAAACATAACAGATACGTGTTTTTTGACTTTGGCGCACTACAGCTTTGTTCATTGACGCAGCTTGCACGTAAATCTTAAAACAGCAATTTTATAGTCACCACAGGTGAATTTTGAAAGGTGCAAAACTTACTTTTATTATCCGAATACATTTCAGATACGTGTTTTTTGACTTTGGCACACTACAGCTTTGTTCATTGACGCAGCTTGAACGTAAATCTTAAAACAGAAATGTTATAGACACCACAGGTGAATTGAAAGGTGCAAAAAATCCCTTTGTATTAACGAAAAAAAATACAGATACGTGTTTTTTGCACTTTTGCCCATTTCCAGATTTGTTGATAGAGACACCTTGCAGTTAAATTTGAATCCAGCAATTTTGTTTTGATTAGAGGGATTTGAGAAAAGCTGTAATTTGCCGTCTTTTAATAAGAGAATTTCCAAAACTATTCCATACCTTCTCAAATTTTTATATTTCTGAACATGGAGCGAAATGCAGGTGGTAAGCGAGCAAAGAGGGGGGTAGCACATGGAGGTAGAGGTACGAGAGAAGGTGCTCCTTCCAGTGCTGGCGACAACACGCATGCCAGCGGATCGTCAGTTGCAGGACCGTCAGGCCTGTCATCGTGGGTCAGGGCCCTGTGAATCTCAGTAACGAACAGCGTCGACAATCTGTCCTTCAGTGGTTAATGCAACCTGCATCCAGCAGTCTTACTTCCTCGTCCTCCCAGTCATGGCTACAAATGTCGTCATCAGCATCCGTCCAACATGAAGCAGCCCAAATGTCAACTCGTGTACACACCACTGTGGATAATCCATTGTCTGAAGACCTCTTTGATGACAAAATGCGGTTGGGGTCAGAAGGCATGTTAAAAGATCAAGAGGATGATTTAGTCTGCTCTGACGCCCAGTTACTGATGCCATCAGAGGAGGAGAAGGAAGCCGGTCAATCGGCAAAATCCCGGGCGGTCGGCAACGCCTTGCAGGCCCTCTTGCTTGTAGCCGCAGCTTCTGGATGCAGAAAGTCAGGACGACCAAGTCATCTGTGTTGATGATGATGATGATGACGACATTGCGGATCCATCGTGGTCTTTTCCGCAGAATTTGCATGCGAGCGCTTCATCAGTGGACGAGGAGGAAGACGATGGGGTAGTGTCAATACGGGTCCACCACAAAAAGGAGAGGGGCGGGTCGCAGAAGTCGCTGATATGATTCGCCAGCCACGGTCAGCGCAAACCCGCGCTCCTCGAATATCGCCGTCAAAAAGGTCCAGGACCTCTCAAGCCTGGGCCTTCTTTGAGCTAGCCTCTGATTCACACAGCGATGTCATATGCCGCCTTTGCCATAAACGCATAAGTAGAGGCAAGAACCTTAAGTGTTTAACCACCACCAACATGTCTAGTCACATGCAGCGAATGCATGAGTTGAAATGGAGGGAACACTTGGCCAAAAAATTCCAGACCGCGCCGGACCTCCAACCACTGTCACACCCTCTGTCTCCGCCTCCTCTCTCCGGCCACCACCAAGCGTTCCTCAGCTGCCCATGTCTCTCAGAGTCATGATCAGGGATCAGCCTCGCTTCAGCCTCCACGTCGCCAAGTACAACCAGCACCACCAGAGACCCATCCTACCCTTCTCCTTCCGCCAGTTTGACGACCTGTACAGCGGCCAGTCTAGCAGCCAGCCTTCTGTCTTCCAGGTTTGGGAACAGAAGAAACACTTTAACCCAAACCATCCCAAAGCCAAAAGCCTGAATGTCGGCATTGCCAGGCTTTTGGCCTTGGAAATGTTGCCTTTCCGTCAGGTGGACACAGATGGGTTCGCCACATCATGGCCCTTGCCTGCCCCCAATACCAGATGCGAGCAGGCATTTCTTTGCCAGAAAAGCCGTACTCTGCCCTGGCCAGCCACGTGTCATCTAAAATTTCAAGCGCGTTGTCTGCATCTGTGGCGGAAAAGTCCATCTGACCACCGACACATGGACTAGTAAGCACGGCCAAGGCGCTCTATATCTCTGTGACAGCTCACTGGGTGAGCTGGGTGGATATCTCTGGGGGTGACGTGGCTCTCAAGCTCGGCGCACGCTCTTCAAAACCGCAGGGAATGGTGCAGGGCTCTTTCCCCCAGGTCCTCTGGTGGCATCACGTGCCAGAGAAACCAAGCCGTTTTGAAATTTAATCTGTCTTGGAGACCGTCCCCACACAGGTCAGGAGCTGTGGACGGCTCTCCGCAACGAGGCACGTGGTGGGTGACAAGAACTTGTGCCAGGCAAA